>JADHZB010000326.1:2080-100066 GCA_015657535.1 Nephromyces sp. MM_2019 | reverse complement strand
TTCTTCTCCTTCTTCTCCTTCTTCTCTTTTCTCTGCATCTTCGTCTCCTTCCTTACCAGATAATTTCTCTGCTTTCCATCACTTTTTCACTGAATTCGTGCTGCTAGCTGTTTATAGGGAATCGAATCCACGTCCTTTCGAGAAGGCCTTATATACTCCAAGCTAGTGGGAGGACTTCCTGATAGTAAGTCTCTCAGTTATTTCGATATCGCACAAGAAGATCTTAGGTTGCCTATGTTTGGCTATTCTTCGATGGAGGAGTGGAAGCAGACGAAGCTTTGTAAGCTTTTATAATGATGTTTGATGCTGTTGGATTGTAGGTTTTTAGGGTATGTGTTGAGAGGTGGTTGTGTGTGTGGATGAATATTAGTTTTGAGTGTTTTTTTTGGTGCACTGGCTGTCTCAAAGTTTAACAGATGTGTGTGTGTCTGTCTGGGTGTTCAGGGATGTTTACACAACCTGTGATTTGATTGCACAGTTGTTTTTCAACCTAAGCAGGTCATATGTTTCGCTATATGTGTGTGTGTCTGTGTAAGATGTAGTAGCTCTTTTTACACCACCATTCTAGGATTAGATAGTGTTTTTCCAAACAGAAAACTCTGCTGTTTTTTTGGCATGTGGTGCTCCTAAACTACAAAAAGAAGCTTCAAAAACTGCTTTTTTTATCTTTTCTTCCCCTGTAATTCATTCTAAGAAGCTGTATTTTTGCAGTTTTTATGCCGAGATGTTGAAGAAATCTGATGAACATGATCTGCAAGCCACACACACCACGCATCTTCACTCCCTCATCTCTCTCTGTGCATCTTTGGGTGGAATTCATTAAAGACTCTAGTGCCTCCTGCTGTTTTTGCGATAAAGATGCCTTTAATTTAGCGATTTTTCTCATTTAAATATGAAGATGATGAATGCAGGCTCTGCTCGTGACCTGAGTGGCCTTGCTGAGATGATGAATCATATGGATCGCTCAGACCTAGGTGCTACTTCAATAAAGTATTGCAAACTGCTTCAAGCAGATACAGGAGTATTGTTTCAAGATGAGTACTGTTTAGTAAGTCTATATTTGATGTTTTTTCGCTTATTTTTTCTGCTGAAACGGAGGGATTGTAGATTTTTGTCGACCAAAAAGCGTGAATTCTTATGTTTTCATGAAAGAAAATGTCAAGAATTTGTTGAAAATCTGTGGATTTTTCGTTTTATTCTGCTTCTTCATGAAAGAAAATGTTGAGAAGTTCCTTAAAAGCATTAGGCTCTATATTAGAAAAGTCTACACACACACGCACACGGCATGAATGGGTAGATTAGAAGTCCCTCATCATAAGCTCCTACTACTGAAGTACATGCAAACATGAAGAAGATTCCAAGCCAAGCACGTATGTGCTCACCAGAAGATTATACTGTGAGGCTTGCTGAATTTTTGCGTTTCTGCTGTAGGTTTTTGCTGCTTGCACACACACTAGGATGACATCATTTAGGCTACTATGGCTGTATGTTGGAAAACTTGCAAAACTCGCTGAAATTTATTGGCTTTTTCTTGCTTTGATGAATTTTCTAGGATGCTTAATATGTGTGCGAATTTTTGTGCTGATGCGTGTGCGTGTGTGGGATCATCTCCAACTTGTTTGCTTCTGCTGCTAGAAGGCAACAAATCTTTGTGTAAAGCTGTTTCTGCTAATAAACGGAGCGAATCTTTTGGCTTCTTCTACTGCTTCTGCTCCATATCTTCAAGGCATTTTTTTACTGGTTTTTGCCAGTTTTTTTAGGGTGCAATATTCTTGTGAGTCATGGGCGTTTATCATCTCTGATAGTATAGATATGTATGATTTGGAGACTATCAAATTTGGAAAAAAACACACACACCCCCACAAATCCACACACAGTACCCAAGCCTTGAAACATCCAAAGCACACACACACGCACACAGAGCTACCAGATAATAATCAACATTATAAAGCTGTATTTCTTTGAACTTAAAAGAATTTAAGTTTTTGTCGATCAGATCTGCTTAAATACGAAAATCATAAAGAATCAGGCGAGGTTTGTGCTGTTCGTCGCAACAAAAAACAGAGCTCTGCACAATTTCCAAGTTGAGGTGATTCCCAACTATTCCACTGGTAGGAAGGGTTTTGTGTTTGTTTGTGTGTCGATGTGTGTGTACTTTTTTCATTTCCCTGAGCTATTTGAGGTAGTTGTGTGCATCAGCCTATGTGATTGCGGAAAGTTGCCTCTTCGTCGTATCTGCAAGTTTTTCAGTGTTTTTGAAGTTTTGAGAAACTTCTGGGATGGAAAGGAAGGAGATCATGCGTGTGTGTAGGAAGGAGAGGGGATAGATGATGCGTGTGTCTGATGAAAAGTGCATAGATCATGCATATGTCTTTAGTGACTTCTCATCAGTGTGCTTTCCTCTTCAAATCGGTTTTTGCTGCCACTTTTGAGGAGTTTTCCCAAACTCTCCGTGTGTGTCTGTGTTGTTGTTTTTTCTTTGTCTATAATGTGGATGGACTATGTGGGAGCTACTGGCCGTGAGTTCTACCAGTTTTCTTTGCAAAATATTGTCGTTCATTGAAGCTATAACCATATTTTTGTATGTGTGCATGAATAACGTTGGTGATCTCTGGATGCAGCAGTTTTGATGCTTTCATTTGGTGCCCCTTTTAATGAGGTGTAACTCCGTGGATTTGAACGATAGTCGAATGTTTGCTACTCTTTTTGTGGATTTTTTGTCCTTATTACCAGATTTTATCCACTTCCATTGTTACTTTGATTTAAATGCGAACTTTCTAGTTAAAAGCAGAAAAGCTAGAACAAGAAGAAATTCTTTCTAATTTGCAGTTTTTCCGACGAAGCTCGTGTGTGTTTGTGAGTTTATATTTGCCTCGCAAGAGATGCAGACTGCTATTTTCTTGCATATTCTTTGTGTGCAGCCCCTGTTGAGTTCATTGACCAGAATATAAGCATTCCCTCGCTATTACCTCAAAAACCATTGATGCTCTATGGAAGGTAATTTTGTTTCGAAGAAGCCGTCTATGGGGTTTTTGTCTACTCCCTCCTCTTCTTTTGTCTTTTCCTGATGTTTTCGCCATTTTTTAAGCTTTGTTGCCCAATTTTTGCCTTTTTTTCGGTTTCTTAATTTTGTGATGAGATATGTTATTCTGTAGTACACCTATATGCTAGGCTATAATATAGATCTGCTATTCTACACTAAAAATTGACTATACTCTACTATAGATCTGCTATACTCTCTAGCCGCTATACTATATCTCTCCTATTCTACCGATTTAAATCTCTATGTTTTGGCCGTCACCTCTATAAACAGGGTAGGTCCCCTCCTTGGAACTTATCAGTATTCTCCAGAGTTGAAGATTTCCTTCTCGTTAGTTTGAAGATGATGATTTCTTCTTGAAAGAATTTTTTTTTGCGATGATTTGACGTTTTTCTCTTTTTTTTTATTCTGCCGGTTTTTGTGAAGAAGCATCCTCTGGCAAGAGCAATTGTGCAGGAAGAGCTTTTCATTTTTTTGAGAAAATCGCTGCTTCTCAATGTGCATATATGTGTGTGTTTGCGTGTGTGTAATTTTTTCTTGTGTCTTCATCTCTAATACTGTCGCCTCCTCTTGTGTATTGTCATCTTGTTTCCTCTTATCTCTTCAAATCCTCTCATCTCTTCACCTTACCTACTAAACATAACATCATTCAAGACATGCCCCCTCTTATTCACCCATTTCATCCCCTTAACGTTCAATGGACGTGCTGTATGACTTCTGCCTGTGTGTGTGCGTTTTTTTATGTGCTTTAAATTCAGATCTTCAGAGGGTCTCAGTAAGATGCTTCCTTTGAGATTGCCTTTCCCCTGCTTCATATTTTGTAAATCACTGACCCTATCTTCCGTTGAATTCTTCAAAACCTGGAAATCTTCAACGTTTGTGCAGGGCTCACTTATTGTAAGTTGACTCTTGTGTATGTGTTTGGTGTGATTTTGGGTTGATTATACACCGTTTTTGTCTGATTTCCATGTAGAGTCTAACCCTTGAAGATGTGTGTTTCTAATATAAATCAGTTTGAAATCGAAAATGATAGAGGGATGTGTGTTTCTTCCTCATAGAAAACGTCTTTTTTGCCGAAAAAAAGTGTTTGAAGGTTGTATGCTGCGATCGTTTTGACGTGTTTTGTGGTGATTTTGTAGTGATTTCGACCCTTTTCTCTACATCTTCTTCCTTCTATATATATCCCTCCCTCTTGTGTGTGATTTGCTTTCCAGTTCAAGTGCGAAATGGACAACAGATTCTGCGACTTTGATGGTGGGTTTTACACTCGTATTGGAGGGTTTCTGCAGCTGCAGATTTTGCTGTTTTCTTTGGGTTTCTTCTTGTTTTTCTGCTTCGTCCTCTTCCTGTGTGTGCTCTTTTTTTCTTTCTCTTTTTACTCACCTCCCCCCTGGGATGAAATCTACTCTCCACTAACTTAACATTTTCAAAGAAAAGAAACTTACTTCTGCCTTCCCATTTTATCAGCTGGTAGTGGCAGATTTGCTGCTCCCTTCAGTAGACAATTCCTGAAGATTGTCTCTCTTCTTCCTCGACATAACGATTTGCCTCAGAAATTCCTCATATATAAGCGTGCGTGTGTGTGTACGTGTGTACCTTCGATGTCACCACCTCAAATTCCTATGTATCCCTCCCTCTCCTATGTTTTTTCCGCTGTTTTTCATGGCGCTAATCTTCAGAAGATGCAGCGTAGGTGGAGACTTTCATGTATTTACTGGAATATTTGCTTTATTTCCTTCCTCTTGATGTTTCTACTCACGAAATACTCTGGAAATGATGAAGACAACATCTTTTTTATTATGTTCAATACTTTTTCCGGAAATTTTATGCAATATTGTTTATAAATTCCCTGATTTATAGGCTTTGAGAAGTTGAAGCAGACTCTAAGCTTCAAGGGGTGTTTCTACACAGACGCAGATGTTGCAGTTTCTGGTAAATGTGTGTTAGCTTCTGGACGTTTCGAATATATTCGATCAGCTCTTGAGCCCGTAACTTGCTTGGTCTTCTTCGAATGTGGTAAGTATATAGTACACAACGGTGGTGTGTGTGTGTGTGTGTGTGTCTTTATTCTCTTTGGACTGAGAAAAGAATGCATATAAAGGCGGTGTTTACACTATTAATCGGTTCGACTATTTTATTTTGCACTGAGCAAAGAGCACACACAAAGGCAGTAGCAGCGTTGGCAACTATTAATGTGTGTGTTGCAAAAGCTTTTTTGAAGAGCATGTGCCATTGATTTGACTTGTTTTTGCACTTCATCTACGTAAGTTGTGTGTTACGATTTCTCTGTTTTAAGTTTTTGTTTATTTACACCTCTCCTTCAAATGAGTAGAAGGCAATCTTGCAATGGCAGCTTTAGAAAGCTAATCGTCTTAATTGAATTCGTTGAATAATTCCACTCTTGTGTGCGAAAACCGGCAGGCTTTAACGTTTTTTATCTGATCTTTTCTGTGTGTCCTGTACGCTGTGCCTTGCTCTACTCTTGTGCTTTTTCCTGTTGCACTATACACTTTGTTTTAACGGAATTCCTCTTGTTTATCTTTGTCGTAAGAATACTTAAAAGCTTGAAGCTATAAAATATCTTGAGAAAACGTGATGTTTAGCTTATAAAATCACACACACACACGCACATGATTTAACGTTATGCAAGTAAATCACCTTTTACGCGGTTTTCTGCTTGAAATTGATGGCGTACTCTCTGCTGTTTGATAGTACGAAACTGCTATTTTCGTATGGTATATCTTATACTGTTATTCTTCATCGTTCACGTCTTGTATAGAAGATTGAAAAATGTGTCTCACGGTTTGCTAAAAGATAAAATCTTTGGGATTTTAGCATCAAAAAGCATAGTGATACAGTGTAGGATAATGCAGTAAACACCACCCTAGAGGCATATAGGAGTTTTTCGTTGCAATCAATTCCCTCTCGTCTGAAATTCATCTAAACTGCAATTTTTTATGAATAATTCAGCAGAAACTCGAAAAAAGCGATGATTTAGCGCATTTTGAAGGTTTTTGCGTCACGACTCCCGGAAGATTCTCTTGTTTATACTTTCTTGACGCGGAGAAAAAGCGTGTGTGCAACTTTTTTTTCGTGGAGTATCTCTGATCTCTCGGAATGAAGGTGGTATGTATGCTACGGCACACTTTATCGCTTTACTAGGTGTTTTTAGTGTGAGAATAACGCACTTTATAAGTGATTTTTTCTCTCTTCCAGGAAGAAACAGTGAGACATTTTCGAAGGCAAGAGTGGAGATTAGGTGTCCATCATCCTACCTGTGCAGCTCTGTGAAGGTAATTGGCGTGTTCATAGAGGAGGGAGTTTTTTTGTCAAATTTTTAGTATGAAGATGCTTTTTTACCATTTTTACTGTATTCTCTAGATTAATGGGTGCTCTGATATAATAAAAATATGTTTTGAAGATTTATGACATCTAGTTTGTGTGTAGTTTGCTGCTTTTTTTGCAATTTTTAAGCAGTCCAATGTGTGCGTATGGCGTATTTTTCTTGTCTTTTTATGGTTTTATTTCAAATATCCAGCTAAGCTGGTTTCATGAGATGTGAAGTTTTACTTTTTTTAGATACGCAATTGTGATTTGTTCGTTTTTACAGCTTTTGCGTTGATTCTTTTTTTTTCTTCAATCTTGGGTTTCTTTATCAGCGAGTTGTTTGCGAATAATATTCAAAATTTGACCCTAGGAGTGTATGCGTACTAAATATTACGTTATTGACGTATTTCTTTGACAACTTTATGCGAGAGTAGCTGCTTTTATTTACTTTTTCCGGAAAACTCAAAATGGTCTTTTTTTTCTTCGTGAGACTACTACTCATCTTCCTATTGTTGCCAATTCGGTGTGTTATCCTACATGATGAGCTGCTATGGCAATTTTCTGTTTATTTTGATTGCTCCTCATCATTACAGAACTCGCCACCTTTTGAATCCCTTTTTTCATATTGCATTTTGGAGGTTAATGAGGGTTTTTATCGTTGATTAGTTGCTTTAGGGCCGAACAGGTGTTTTGACCTCCATAATGATGTATAGCGTAACTTCTCAGAAGAAACTTGCTCAATCTGTCGATAATTGCGGATGTCATTTTGTCTTCTTTGAAGCCTTTTGAAAATCAATGCCTCTCTGTGGTAATGATTCTTTTTGCTTTTTCTGTTGGTAACAACTGATTTTCTCCTGCTTCTCATCAATTTTTTCAAAATTTCGCTCTTTAGTGACCCCCCTCCAGCGTTGACGTATAAATATATGCGGCTTTTACTATAGTTCAACATACTAATACTTGCTCTCTATAATTTTTTTTCAAATTATGCCCCGCAGGATGGAATAATCGAAGCAGTTTCTCCCATAGACCAGTGGTCTCGAGACTTCGCGAATGTGTTACATGGAACTCCTCTGAGGCAAACCACTGTTCATTGATAGAAGCTGCTTGCCGCCTCGATGTCGGCAGCCTTTCTCTGCTCCTCTCTCTTTGTTACTGAGGACTGCGGTATATATTGCAGCCTGGCTCAGAAAGACTTTGCCAAATTTTTATGTTGCATACCAGCTTTCGCTGGGGGTACTGCTTAAAGCAAAGTAACTTGCAGTGCTTATCTTATCCAACGCTGCTTATCTCCCCACGCAATTACATTTAGATGCATGGCCCCGGCTCAGCTGAAAAGTGTTTGTAGTCCTTCCTCATCATGAGCATTCACATGCGATGTGATTTTGCCGAAATCTTTGTATATTGAAGGTACTTGTCTGCGAGTATTACTCTTTATATTACCGCAGGTAACGTTTTTTCTTGGGGGTCTCTCATTGTGTTGAGCTTATCTTTTTGCCTCTCTCAACTGCAACAAGTTTGTTAAGACCCCGTCAAATTAGATGTACGCTTGTGCGTGCACCCGTGGTTACTTTCTGCCTCCCAGGATTATTGAGTTAGAACTGCTCTATAAAAATATTGCTGTCTAGGCGGAAACATTAGTCGATACTATAAATATGTACAAGAGCAGACATCTCTTCAGAACAGGTTTTTCCACACGTGCTTATCTTCTCGCACATATATATTTGTACGATTGATTGACATATCGGGGTTTTTTGAACCCCAAAGACTTGCATCGGTAGCCAGAGGTTCAAAAAGTACATTCTAGGGGAGTTCAGGTTTCATTTTCTGCTCCTTTTGTGTTGCGTGTGTGAAAGTGGCAGAAATAAGCCCCGTTTCATTATATGATTCCTTAGATGTTTCACAAAGTGAACGGATGCAGCTATTTTCCGAAAGTTTACCGTAATTTGGGTTGATCATCTACTCAAATGATCTTGGTAGAAGAAGCACGGCATATGCTCGATTTGAAGTCTTTTTCCAGCAAGAAGTCAATAGTGTGTTCTCCTAGTAGAATGAAGCAAATCTTTCTGTATAATATCTAGTTGGGTGCAGGTCCATCATCCAAAAGACAAAGAAAAGAGTGCTGGAGCTAAACTAGAATTGCGTATCGCTGCGCTTGTGTTAACTCAGAAAAATATGAGCCTACACTTTGCGTTCATGAAATGCGTTGCTTTGAACTTGGCTGCAAAGAGAGCATCATCTATGCATTTAAGGCATTCATTTTTGGGCACTAGTCGCGGTTTGCGCAGCACCAGATAGGCAGAACTGTGCTTACTAGCCCAACCTCTGCATGGATTCGCCTCTATTCTGTAGAATTTGGGTTTTGCTGTGCTCGAGGCATTAAAGTTTTAGCTGTCATTGCGAAGATATGAAGTATATTATGTTTTCTGCACTACACTGGATGCTTCAGCAGATTTAAGGGGTCACTCTTTGTTCTTAAGCAAGATGACTTGACGATTTTTACCTCAAACAAGACGGAAAGGTCTGGTTTATTCAGCCTTTCTTTTAGGTGCAGAGGCTTACTGTAACTGCTCGACTAACGAAAAAATACTTTGCTACGGAGAAAACATCATACGATAAGGGGGGGTAATACGTATGGAAAACGCTTGAACTTTGCTTAGTCAGCCAGCTGAAAAACCCGCGGACCCAGCTTGAATGTTTCAACATAAAGAGACGGCGTAAACGGACACCCCTTGCTGCATGAATCTGTATTTGCTATGAATTTCTTGCGCTTGGTAGATTTCCAAACATTTTTTTGGAAATTTTACGAAAAATTACTAGGAATTGTGGAAAATTTACAAGCCCGATGCTGAGCTAAAAAAGCATTATGCTCAATGACATCGTATCTACACGAAGCAACGATCCCTGCGACGGAACCTAATAATCATATAAAATCCTAGAAAAAGGTTTATTTTTCGACTTACAAAGATTACTCGAGAATTTTCTACGGAATCTCCCTCTCGCGCACCATCCGCTTGGTACGAGAGTCCTCGTCGACAGACTACGCCAACCTCCCGCGATTATGTCTCAACTTTGAATATACTAGGAAAATCTACACTAGGGAAGCATATCTGTCAACATAAAGCTTGCGCAATTGCCAAGATTCTCCCTGGCGCTTTGCGGTCCCAACGAAATATGTCTACGGGGCCTCAAGCTACCTTCTTTCCTTGCAAGAGCTGGGAAAGCTAGGGGTTTGGATTTCAAGCCGATTTATCATGCAAACATAACTATTTGAGGCTAGCAATGTTTCAGCAGAAATAAAAGCGTGAGCCACAAAATTTTCGCCAGATTAAAACTAAGGCTTTTTCAGCATATTCTGCGTAGTTTTTTGTATGCTAAAAATGCCTTGTGCTTTTTGGTTGTAGTCGCGTTACGTCCGTCTCAAAGAAGCCTTTGAAAAAGACATGTGCTAAGGAGAGAGTTGATAAATTAGGCACTTAATCCGTTCAAAATTTGTCCCACCGCAAGCTGCTCTTCCACGCATAAAAGCCAGTTTGCAATTATTTGCCAATACGCAATTAAAACAGTAACACATATTCAAATGAATTGAAAAGTTTCAACCACGGTAATAGCGCAATCTTATTCGTACATTCGCATATTTCACGAAATTTAATGTTTCCAAACTGCAAAACGGTTAACCCCGCAGTAAGCAACGTTTCGCCATTTGTCTTAGCTCATATTATTGCAACTTTTTTTCTAGCGACGCCAAGCAATCCACACAGCATTTTTTCGACGAAATAATGGGGGGACCCCGCAGACAGTTCACAAAGCACCACCTATACACTAATTCATTGTGCTGACGAGATGCAAAGTGTAGGTTAAAATGCTATCGCACTGCTGTGTAGCTTTTGATATTTGCCGAGACTTTCGCCACCATACAGGGCAAACACAAATATGAATAGACTAATTTTCTGGAACACATCAAATCGTGATTCACGCCAATAAGGATGATGCTGAAGGAGGAGCTATATCACAATGGGAATAAAACCAACAGCTATTTCTAGAGACGCCGCAGAGACGGTAATGCCGACAACAGTAATTTCTGTTTTCCATGCCGCAATTACCGCAAAGTGTGCCCATTAAACTTAAAAATCTCTCCATTTAGCATAGCTAGAACACAATATTTCCGCTACAAAACAGGGTAATATCAACTTCGAGTCATTTTTAAAAAGTAGCTGCTGCCTACGGTTCAACTATTATCAGCTGCTATCAATAAACAGTAGTGCCACAGAGGACTACCGGTACTACCTCGGCAGACAGCAAGACATAAGACTCCTATGACATTCCTAAAACTCACAGCAGGTGAGTAAAACTGCCTCTCTTGCTCATGCATGAAAACATGTTATCTCAGCTCTTCTATCCTACTCGTTATTTCCAGGGAAACAATAAACCAGCATCAGCATCATGCTCACATCAAAGAGGGAAGCTGTAAATAATTTTTATTTTTTGTAACTAATTGCGTTATTACTGGCTTTATGAAGGTGAAAAAGACGAGGTGACACAAGATAGAGCCTTGTTACTTCATAAACACCTTTTAACTAGTAGTACATAGTCGTACTGGAGGCTTCTTCGCTCCTCCTGCCTTGGAAAAGATTACTTTCCTACCTCCGATTGGCAAGTAATACCCGACAGTCCATTTAGAAGAGTCTTGAGAAGGATTCGGAAGTTCCAACAAGTAATAATCACCGCTACTGCCGTGCTCATGCAACTGAAGGGAAAAAAATAAAACCAAACAAATCTAAAGAATGCGAACTCATCAATAGATTCTGTGCAGTCGTGATCAAAATATATGTAAATAATTTCAATGTCTTTTAGTATACGCATTCACACATCAATCTCACGCTCAAGTTCTAAGTATTCAAGTGGATAAAAGAACGCGGTGCAGCACAAAAAAAAGGCTGTTTTTATCTTAAATATGGAAATGCTCGAGAAATAAAACTAGATATACCAGGAAACAGGAGAGAGTGGAGTAAGTATGCATCACCTATTTGCATATTCTATCCATAAAACTATAAAAGCTAATGAGTACTACCGTTTCAAATATAGAGCACATGGATAAACTAGACTGCTGCAAAAAAAGCTTATAATAGACTAAAATTCCCTTTAAAATCGATAAAAACCTTCAAAAGCTAAAAAATTTTGAGGATTCTTGAGCAGGGTGAAACACCTTAAACTTTGTCTGAAAACACGGGGAAAATCTTTTAAGCTACGCCCTCCTTATTAGAAACAGCACACGCGATATTCCTGGGTAAACATCTTGTAACATTCACAGTTCTTAATTAATCAAATTTTATCGAAAAGCATCCTTGAAAGGTCAACCTTCCCAAACAATTAATACTACATGCAAAAATAGAAAGGAAACAGCAGACTGGATGATGCTTGAAGAAATCTTACCAAGGGAAATTTATTCACGCAGAAGTAGTGGATGATGTGTGCGCAAGTTTCTCTGTGTATGAGTTTCTCTGTGTGAGTTTCACCGTATATGTGTGTGTTTCAACCTCTTGCAGCTCTCAGTATATAGCATGGAAAGAGCAACAAACTATCAACTGTCATCATAAGCATCATGGTTATAGAATACTACCACATCCTCAATCGCCTGTAGAGTACTAGATTAACCCGCAATCACTTCAAAAAGCATTTCTATTAATACATCCATGCAGTAACACACACAAAACCACACCTTCTAGTATACACAACACAGTACACATGCAGAAAATTAGTAAAGTAAACGCAAAAAGTCATTTATCATTAGGCTGCAATTGTCTTCTGAAAAAAGTAATCTTTTTATATGCAAAATCCGATTTCTGTGAAATTTCAAACGGTTTTTCGACGGTCCCAAAAGAGCTCAAACAGTACTTTAACCGCATAGAGTAGAAAGAAAGCACGTACCGAGGCGGTGAAATTGTTTGTAAAATTGTAAACTCCATCAGGATTCCAAGAGGTTGGTGTAGAATCTGTCGCTGACTGCCGATTGGTTTCTCTCTGATAGCATGTATAACTGACAGCACTCCGAGATGCCTGTGCCAATTTTAACAATAAGGGCTCTTCATTGGACACTTCGAATGCACCACCTTTACTGTCGGTCGAGTGTTCCATACCAACTTGAAGATACTTGCTACTCCATAGCTTTTGTTGTGGAAGCAGCTCAATAACCTAAGTGTCGATAATATTTGAAGTGAGAGCACCAGTTGACAAATAAATATACCGCATTAATAGAAGGATAAAGGCCTAATGTGAATAATATGATGATAGCGCAGCAAAAAAGGCAAATCACGAAAAAATTTGCGTGCTTTATAGGTGAATAATTAGAGATGAGAAAGTGACAAGAAGAAGTTGGTCCACATAGATATGTTCTATTCGTCGAAAAAGGCAGTAAAAGCGAAGCATTACGCAGCAAAAGACAAGGAATACAAGTTCTGATCGAGTAGCTCTGTGTATCAAAAAAAGATATAGCCCCTAAAAGGGGATTTTTCCAGTTTAAAAAAAAAGAGGAGATGTAAGCGAGCTACAAGCTTGTCTAGTAAAAGTGAACCGTCATATAATCGGGCGGAGGAAAAACACGTGATTCCCTGTTAAGAGAAAAGCTGGAGCTTCACGCTTTCATATATCAAAATGTGAGGTTTCTCAGCTCTCAACAAATCACGGAAAGTGCAGTGCAAGAATGTGAAGGCAGCGCAATTTGCAATAAAAAGTAGTTTTAAAACCAAGAAAAAAGGTGAAAAAAGCAACAAACTTGCCAAAATGCTACATGTGTACTGAATACAAAAAAGATAGCCACAGCATCCCAGGAGCACACGCTTCTCACCACTCATTTTTCAGCGAAAAACACCGTGAAATAGAAACAGATTAATCACAGGGTTTAGCCTTAATATGGCATCATTAAAACCTGCTTGGTAAAGTTTCAAGATGGAAGCGAATTTATTCGATACAGGGATACATATCCACCTTAAAATGGTATTTTTTAATGCTGAAATCACTGCACAACTGACATGCAGTTTAAACCCAAAGTTGATCAGCATCACCGATATTTTCAATAAACAAGTCTCGATAACATGAAATGCTCCAAACATAAGGCGAATTACCGTTTGATCCACAAAGAAATCCTCTAAAAATAAATCAATCCCTCTTCTTGCAGCCCATGAACAATTTTCCCAGTCTCTCTATTCAAAAAATATTCCAGCAGCCTCTAGCCATTTGAGCTCCATGAGAAACTTACTACTACAACTAACATACAGAATATAATGAAGTCCTTAAAACTATATTTATGTTGCTGCTTCTCTCTATGTGGAGAAATAGCAATTTTGAAAAATTTATCTTCTTTAATAATGAAACAGAGAAAGATATTGAATTTGCTAAAAAAACTACTTTTTGATGCAACTTTTACTAATACCAACCTGTTCACACTTCAAGTGAGGTTTAGTAGGATGTCTAAACTCTGAGAGAGAAAATGGATCACGAGAGAGCTCATGACTACGATGATGCGTGGAGAGTTCTTTCCTCTGTTTATATGGCGAAATTAGCATCTGGTCATCCACTGGTTCTAACACCTCCTCCTGTGTACAGACTAGAGAACCTTGGGTTGATAGCATTGAGTCAGAATCACTCATCCAACGAGAAAGTGGCGTTTCTTCCCTAAGACTTGCGCGAATAGACCTTATCCCCGAATGCTTCTGCAGTGGAGCATTTACTGAGGAAATCCTCAAACCTGCTTCCTTACTCACACCTAAGGGTGGTGAGGCTGTACTTGCACTATGTAATGGCTTGCCCTGTGCTGCTGCATCCACTCTGTCTTTTGCTGCCTTTTCCTGAGAAAGACTTGGACTAGCTGCTTCAGTCGAAGTTGGTTGTTCATCCGTAGATAAAGAAACTACCTTAGCGCGCTTCCTATGAATTTCACTTTCATCATTCATCTCCACCAAATCATCAAGACCTCCAGGACTCCTAGAACGGAGCTTTTCGCTTGAGCTAATGGATGTGCTACCGCTAACTTCTGGTACCAAGCTCTCAGGAGGTTTCTTCTTAAGCAATTGAAATATTTCACACATTGATGAGCCATTTTCATTAAAGCAACGAGGAGGGACCAACATAGTCGGAAGCAGCGTGAAATCTCTGTTAACATCGGAAAATAGCTGTGGACCATTGTAGACGTCAATTGGGGTAGGCTTAAAGTCACAAAACATGTTTTTTTGAAGAGAAAAATCGAGAAGCTTAGGCTCAATATTGGGGGCAGGAGGTAATGAGTAGAATTTTAGCTCATATTTAAAGTCTGACTTAGCTGTTAGGTAGCTCAATCGATTCCTCCTGCCGGGTAAGGCAGAAGAATTCCTTCTCTCCTCATTATTAAGCGGTGCAGCAGCGCTACTACCAACACGAGGAACTACTGATCCATTAAAACTGGCTGGTAAAACGCCGGAGCCTCCTCTCCCCCGCTGACTGTGATTATCCGAGATGTTAGTCTTCATAGAGGCACCATCATGACTACCAGTGCCAGAAAACGATAATGAGGAAGTCTTTCCAGCATGTGAAGAATCTGCCAGGTGTGATTCATTTACAAGTCTTGAAAAATCAGTGTGTTGAGGGTCCTGGGCGTTTGGTAATCTGGAATTGTGCATGTTCGCAACGTTTGCAGGTGTGCAAGACAAGGTCCCTTCAGGCCTTTTTCGAAGTTAAGAAAGTTTCCTTGCAGATGCTGAAACCGCTAAAGGAGCAACACCGCAGGAAGAAAATTTTGCTATATCAACACCAATCGTATTACCATCTTACTCATACCCTTTAAGCAGTAGGAGCAAATTTTTAAGGATATCACCCGGCCAGGTTTCCAAGATGACGCACTATCACCTCTTATTAACTACAGAATGCTCACTGCAGGTACCATTAGAAGAAAAGAGTAGACTTTCATACCGTGACGATGCTTCTAGCCGAAGAGTGGCGCTATTAACATCAGCTGCATCATGGACAGCGAGTGCACAGAGTACAGACCGCTCCAATTCGATACTTTTGTGAACCTCTGATGCGAAGTCGAGGGCTCATCAATAAGAATACATTCCCTCCGTAAAACTAATAGATTATAAGTACCGAATGCTACGTTACTGTCTGGCATAGAGGTCATGCTTCAGCATCAGATACAGCTTTCATGCAGCCTAATAATGTAACTACCATCGAACTTACCATTGCGGATATTCTATAACACTTGAAATGCACATCAAACTGGTCATGGAACATAAAGGCAAAATTATTTTTAGGAAACCTGCAGGCTTTTTCAGTGAATTCCTAAAGACTTATTAAAGGCAGCTTGAACTCCAGCAACCACCACTCTATTAACCTTAAATGATGATCTTTGATGCTGAAGGTGATATTATCAAGCTTTATGATGCAAATGTGCCATCAACGGCATCATTGCAACGAAAATATTCAAAAGAGTCGTAAGGAATTGCAAAACAAAGCATACTGTGAAGAGACTTCAATCGCTGTCATTGATTGCAGAATTTTGGATGAAATGAAGCAGCTACCTTTCTTCATCATGAAAGCAACGTACCTCCAAAGAGAGCGGTCATACCTCCGGCTCAAAAAGCGGCGAAAATACCATTTGGCTTACGCGAAATGCCATGAAAGTTCCATCAGCCGGATCCGCGATAACTGATAGCTGAGACTCAAGCATGAGTCGCTATCCAGCGAAACAGGTAGCTTCTTTATTGCCACCGAAGGGCCGGTGCAAAAAGCACACACACAGACATACACGGAGACATACACGCACACACATGCATGCACACGCACGCACATACGCAAATGCACACACACACGCAGTTTATATCTCACAAAGAGTATGGCTATAAAGCGCATGACCATGCAAATCACGAAGGTAATATATGACATGACGTAGAGATCAATAATCCAACGAGTTTTACGCTAAAAAATAGCGATGACATAGGAAATCTAGTTTATAAGCTCCCACAAAATAAATAAGTTAATTTACAAGTAAACAAGAAAGCCCCTACAAAACCTTTCCTCCGCGAAGGAAGAAGTGCTTTTCTCTGTGCATAACAAGGGTTTCCGTGGATGCACTAGCTAGGAGTTACTCGAGCGTCATAAAGATAAAATAAGAGAATACGATAATTGAGAGATAATCCTGTATTCCATTCTGGCCTCTTATCCACCTTTTACTATATTTGCTGCCGCCCTTTTAGTTGCTAGTGTAAAAACTCACGCTACGCGAGCGTCGCGCTTTCTTAAAGCGGCATCTATATGGATGAAGGAGGAACACCCCAGAGAGAATGAAGCCGGGTTAGCAAGGAGTAAAAACTGAATATATTTGCAAGGCAACTAACTTTCCCACTCTGAACGCACGCAGCCCTTCTTGCTGCATATATGCAGCATTTGTGTGCTACTCCTGTCTTATATGAGATTTAAGAAAATGCTTCTTTAAGACAAGATAATCGTGTATGACCTGTGCGTTCACCTTAGTGATTTTACTGTTTTGGTCTTTGCCTAGGGAAATGCACTACAGTGAATAAAAAAAATGCCCTTTATAAACTTTTTTTTTACATTTTATTCGTGAAAATTATACAGTCATATTTTTCTTTAGAAAAAGAACCAGTATTTAAAAAAATTAATTCTCTTTTACTGTTTCCCTCAAAAAATTGTTAGACCAAGCAAAACACTACACAATACATTTCGTACGACATCACCATCTATTTTAAATAACAGGAGTTATGGACCGTAACACATGATTTTCTTACGAGTATTTTTCAAGCTTTGATTCCATATTACTTCCTGCGGTATCCTAGGGTGATAAGTGCGTCTCGTGAAGTGTCCACAACAGAAAGATCTTTCACCTACTAGACTTCCAAATTATTCCAAACTAAGAAGTTGCTTTATATATCCTTTACCATCTTCTCAATGTATTTCAATTAGTTAATCTTTATTTGACATTGTGGTGGCTTGAAAAACTCACCTGTTATTATGCTTCAAGGTTTTATAGAACCTTAAAGCATACTGTGACTAAGCTTCCCTTATTACCTCTGATAATTTTAAAATGGAGATACAGTACTAAAAAGTGCAACTTCTGCTGCTAATACTAAAGGTAACTGTGAAAATTCATCACTTGTAATAGAATTACGTAAATCTAAAATACAATTTTTATATTGAATAATTATTATTATGTTAAGTAAAACTAAGTCTTTTGTTTCAGAAATAAGAGAAGTTTATTTGCAACTAGTGTAATATTCTGGTTCTTATCTGTTACCCTCGTGAGCACGCTGCATTATTGATGGCCCACATAGCGTGTGCAGGACGGATGCAAAACGTGTTCAGAATAATTTTACCTGTTACTCTTTAGTTATACACCTTAGCAGCATATTTTTTTACCCTACAAATTTTATTTTCTGTTTACTCAATGTGAGAATTTAATCAGAGCTGTCTAAACCGCATGCGCATTCTTAACCTCAACGCGTTTACGTAGTCAATAGTACCTAGACTATCCTGAAATATCACCCCTATGTTTCGTAAACATCGACGTTTCCTCTTATCTGGTTTACTGAAGCACCGCTGCTTTTAGCATTGCGCCTTTGCCTGGACGAATAGCAAAGTGACGTTAGCTCTCTCAGCATACATGCGAGTAATAGTCTAGTGTTACTATAAAAACTTGGTTTAAAGTATGTTTTTTTTTATGCCTAACCTAATTGTTTCGATCAGTATATTCGTAACCGTTTATTCCGAGGGAGCATAAAGCTTACTTCTTAAGGCTAGCGCCGTGGTTCATTTTCACTAAAAAAATTGAGGTTAGCTTGTTGTTTAAAGCGGGATAGCAATAAGCTGGAATAATACCTTGATCATGAACTTCTAAATGATGGTTGTTGATCATTTGAAAGCTTTGAAAAGTAAGCTCCCATGCTCTACCTCGGTCACGATTTTCTTTCTATAAACTCACAATAGACGTTTAGATTCTAAAAATCCTTTTCCAATTGTGCTAGACTATTAAGATCTTCTCTTATTGCCTTATTTTAGTCCTGGTTGAGAATCAGCAGATATTCCAGGAACGTTTAGCAGCCTTATTATAGATCATATGTTCCCGCTTCGTGAAATCATGCAGGTCAATTTTTTCCTAAATATCGAGTCTTCTATACGTTGGTTTAACAGTTTAACTGTAAAATAAGCAAGCAAGCATAGGCCATACATACATGAAGCATGTTGACTCTTATAAAAGCCAGGGACTTCATAGTTCCGACTCATAGTAATTAAGAAGAAAATATTTCCCACGACAAAAATTCGGATTAGATGATAGAAAACTTCATATTCAATACGTGAATATGATACGCATGACTGAAAGCCCAGCTCTGGAATCCAATACGGGTATAGAATATGCAACAAATGGATCAATATCGGTGGTACCGTGAATGAAAACAAACGTAATAATTCTAAGAAACAGCCGCAGCACCGACGCACCTTCTCACAAAAGAACAATCAGCGAAGGTTACTTGATTTTCAAAGTATACGATACTTCAGCGAAGATCTACCAATAGAGGATGCCGGCGAAAGCGAAGTAATGTGTCTCACGAAATAATCATTTCGGCTTTTATGCAAACCTTAACGCTTTTCCTAAAAAATTTTGATTTATGAGTTCGCTGCATTTCAGCTAGCAAACAAGAAACTACAGGAGATTAAGCGGGGCACTACGGGGTCGTGACCAATAGAAGTTTCGCAGTACACAACGCGCAGCGCGGTTAATTTTTTACGGACAAACCTACATGATAAAGAATATTGAACTTCTGAGGACTCATTTCTGGTTTGTGGCAGCAAGGTCTAAATCAATTCAAGTATGCACAAGAATCTTACTAGAGCAATGGTTCGTCAAGAATTTCGCCCATAAAGTCTATGACTTGTATATCGAATGACACAGCAAGAAACTTAGCAAGGAAAAGTTGACAATGAAACTGTTAAATTATCAAACTGTAAGATATACCGCTTTGATGGGAGCTCAAAACTGTATTATTGTGCTGCTGCTCATGCGGGTCAATAGCTAGCAATATACAGGTATTTCACTTTTCTCAACACAAAAAACTTTTTAATCAAGGAATTATCAACCATGCAGCATTTTGATGGCCAATCTATCTTTTTTCAGCGGGATATTATCAGGGGATATTAAGAAAATACTTCCATATGACCTAAAACTGTTGCTGGTCTCTCAAAAGTATCGCTGGGCATGAAAAATTCAAAAGTTTCCATAAGCATGCATTATAGCCTAAATGAGCCTGAATCCTTAGAAACCTTTGCGCACGATATATCGCGGGGACGAGTGCCGCATTGCATTAGCAATACGCTGCACGCTATCCATTTTAGCTTTTTCATATGAAAAACATTATTCCCCGCCGTGCTACACACAAGTCAGCTTTTTCCAAATTTTTAACCGATATTTTCCCCGTATAAATCACAACCGAACAAAATAAAATGATAAAATACTTACTATTCTCCTCGCATAATAGATAAAGTTTCAAACTGTAGTGGTTCCTATCCGCAAAGAAAATACGTGGAAGGCGCTGTTTTAGAAGTTTATTATTTTAAAAAGCGTGTTCCAGTAATAAATTGCTATTCACCATACATGTTGACACATCTGCTAACCATACATGCTTATGCCGTGCTGCACTTGCAATACAATAAACATGCATATTTTATATGACAGATGGTAAAAAAATAGAAACAATTCTTTCTCTAAAAAAAGTACTTTCTCCTGTTGATAGTGATTAAAGCAAAGGTATCAGTGTACAGTCGCAATACATAAAAAAACTTTAAAATTGGAAGGAGAATCCAGGTATTAATTTCACGGCACTATTATTTACCTTAAATGAAGATACCTCAAAAGTGTTAAAATCATTTTGCGTTAGCGCATAAACCAGGTAGCAATATCGCAAGAGATGCTTTAAATTTGTGCGAAAATAACTTGCTACTTAAAAATCCTCAAATTTAGGGGCTATGCACACACTCGTTGGTATACCTAGGAGAACCGAAAATGGATAAATAAGCATAGATGCCTCACTTTTGTAATTTTAGGTAGGGAAAAAGTGCTATAAAATGGTTCATTAGGGCTGAAAAAAATATCGAAGCAACAGGAAAGCAGGACCTCTTTAACACTTCAGGGTGTGATCAATGGCATATAAAACTTCGTACCGGCACGCAACTAGTAGCATTCCATCCGCTACTGCAATGCATATACAACACAGTTCCAAAAAATGAAAGATCAATGTACCATTCGCTTTTTATAACTCGTTGAGCAGGCCGTGAATATATATTTCAAATAGAAAAATTACTATACCAAACATCCTACAAATTATACGAGTTGAAAATTTTTTTCTGTTACTTGGGAAAAACAAGACATAAGACTGAAGAATTAGGAAACCATGCTATGGAAATTTCGGATTATTCGCATAGCTTCAGCTACCGTTATCATATCCATTGTCAAATTGGTTTAAAAAGCCATCACTCCAAAAATTGCAATAAAAAATACAACAATGCCAAATCCCAGAGTTGCGAATGAAGACCACACACAAATATGACATAGCGCGAATCGAGTTTCTTCTGGAGCACTTGTCCATAATTTACCAAAAATATAGGAAGCGACAGGATTGCATATTCTATAAATTCTCGACTCCTCAAATCCCAGGTGATGCGTCTCGGATGTCAAGCTTTTTAATGAAGCTGTTCTCTCCATCTTGGGGGCTAAATCTCCCAGATTAGCAGAAGGTAACCTTTCCATCTGTATCGCCACCACGGAGGAAGCACTTGAACTAGTCTCTAAATCATGCTTTCTATCAACTTGCTTGGGAACCCCTCCATTCGGTTGGCTTCCTTCACAAAATAAAGCGTTATCCTTTTCTTGATCCATCTTTCTATTAGACTTGGATGTTTCAAAGCCTCTTTCTGAAACATTTCTTGAAAGAATTTCCCGCTTGGACGCGACGATAGGGCTGTTTGGCCTGCTCAAAGGCAGTTTTGGTGCACATCGCGCACTCATCTCGTAAGGCGCCACAGGTTCTTCAACCTCATCAATCATATCCCTATACATACTTTTCTTGTGGTCCACGGTCTGTGCTACAGGTAAAGGGCTCCTGATAGGTGAAGTTGCTAGCTCAGATTCCAACATTTCAGACCTAAAATCTCTTTCACGGCCTCCATCTAATGTCCTATTCGGTGGATTACACTTTAACTTCAATGAGGTTGCGACGGTAACTCCCTTAGCAGAAGGTTGATTTTGACCGTCAAAGACTCGCCCGCTCCGAACTAAAACATCCATTCCGCCATTCAGAAGTTGCATATCAAACTCGGTAAATCTATAAGATAAAAATAAAATCCTTTCATCCTAAAATAGCTGGCACGTTTGAATGTGAGTAATAAACTCAAGAAAATCACATATATTTTATTGACTCCTAATATACCATGAACCGCAATGTATCTTATCCGCGTAAAAGAGGCATTTTTCTCAGCCCATGTAAATGAATTGCATTGAAGAGCGCGTGGCTGAGCTTATTCACATATTTGAGATAACTAATTGTAGCGAATATATCACTCCCCAACCCTGACAAGCGCTATTCTCGTAGTACCAAAAGCATTTAACAAACACACACCAACGGCATTATCGCTGTGGAATTATTTTAACAACGGCTGCCTGAGTCGATGATAATGCTCAAGTTAACAAGCTAAACAAAATAGAAAATTAAAAGTAATTAAATGGCTTCTGCATTATATTCTACTCAACAGCTCTGATGGTACTACATGCGTTCATCCAGTGATTTAAGTTGTACCACAAAATCGCTTCCATTGGGACGCATAAATCACTACAAAACCTGAAAAATGATGTCTTCTTGCGGTATAGAAGGTGATTTTTGATATGATGAGCAAACTCATTTAACCCTGTTAAAAAATATTATAAAAGCTTAATATTCGGGCAGTTGAACCAATAATTAATTGTGTGCAATATGCGTGGTACGAAGGTGGGAACTGAGAACTGCAGAATACGAACATAAGAAAGTTGCCTAAATGAATTTAAGAACGGATATTTTCCCCTTTATTTTAGAAACAGCATAGCTAATCAATATTAGCTCTTCTTACACTCTCGAATTTTATTTCAACTATAAAAAATAAAGAAATATCTTCCAGAAGTAGCGCTGCTTTCATAATTTCTAAAAAAACGCCACGAAAGCTTCAGTGTAAAAAGAATTCAACTAGTTCGTACTATCCTCCAAGGAAAATATTATACGCAGTCACCAAAAACACACAATGAAATAACTAGAGTGCTAAATCTGGTGTGGTACACTCACTTATGCTGCAAAGGAGCCCGAGGTAGCGTTGCTCGAGTGCTTAGAGAGCTCAAGCTAGCATTTTTACTCAATACGCTCGCCTTTGAGCTGATAATCGAAGATCTACCATCCCCAGGGCTGCAAGTAGTTATGTTGCTGCTCGAACATCCTAAGTTTTCATTCCTCTTCACTATAATAGTACCATCTGGAGAGTATTGTGATTTTGTGGAAGTTATCTGATGCAAAGTTCCCGGCAGCACACATTTTGAAGCAGAAAACCTATTTGACATGTATTTCTCGGGAGAAATCTCGTTTTCTTGCTGTGGTAGTCGTGGGTGATCAGCTGCTGCCATCTCAGAACTTATAGGATTTGAATATAAAAAATTTCGTGCCCGCGCATCTACAGCACTAAACCTATCCTCCTCCAACTGATTCCCGGATAAGATAGAAATCTGGGGCATTTCTGGCTCTTGATATGGGTAGAGCAATGGGTAAGGTTCTCCGGAGCTATTTCGGTTACTGTTTCCTACATGCTCATTACTAGCGTCAGAAAATTCTTTAGAATGATAGTTCGAGCCATTTATAACTGTAGAAGGAAGGCTACGTAACTTCTTCGAGTTTCCTAACAAAGTTGGCATTAAATTGGGGTTCACCTCTTCCCTTGTCATAGCTAACGCACTAACGGGGGTGGAGCATAAGTTTTTACTATCTTCTCTTGATAACCTACTGGCGGAGCTCTTCATGTGTCTTGCCTTGAGCCCCATACGATTAGCAATAGCAGCCTCCGAGAAAAAGCCAGAATTTGAGGAATTGAGGTGCGTCATCGCGTCTCCTGAGCCATGAGACCGCTGACTATTGCCCTGCTGAGAAGATGCCATCAGCAAATTATAAGATCTTTGTCGCCTATCGGAAGCCTCATCATCCAAACTTGTAGAAAAATGACACTCTGGAGTTCTACATTCCCGCCCCTGGATAGCTTGGAATAACCTGAAATCCTGGTACATACCTAAATCGTCTTCAGCTCTAAGCGGAGAGTGGATACCTTCTAAAACTTTGTTTACAGTTTCATATGATTTGTAGTTTGAAGCAGAGGGGGGGTTTATACTTGCATCACGCGGTATGCGCGAAGCTTTAATTCTCTGCTGCCCTCGCATTTTTAAGCTCGAAGCGCTAATTTCTGAAGAATTACCACGTTGTAGCGAGTGACTTTTCACTGCGTTATGGTCCATGTCAAGGCTGCATGCTTCTGAATTCACCGGAGGGTAGCAATATCTAGACTCTTTACTTTCCTTATCACTATTATTATTTACTCCAGTAACGTGGTTTTGAGGGCTGTTCTTACAGGGGGAAGACCCATACCTTCCATAGCGATTCGAGTGGTCTTTATAAGCAGGATGTTCTAGTAGAACTTCTTGCAAATTAGCATTTTGTCCACAATCTGGCGAACTCTCATCCTCATGCATCATCACCCCTCTGTAAGATGCGCAGTTCTGGGGAATCCAAGAAGCGTTGGATGGTGAGTTCGTGTCACTAAAATCAGATGATAGGCAAAAAGGCCTTAGGGTCCTCGGTGAATCTTCTTGAGGATAAAGGCCCGGTGAAACAAATTTATGGGAATGCGTAGGTGTGTGAATGACTTTTCTTTCCGATAAATTGCTCCTGCCTGCACTGAGATAGGTTCCATGATCGTCATAACCATTTTCACTCCATTGCTTATTAATTTGAAGATTTCTTTTTTCGTACTCACGCCGCAAGTTAGTTTTAACGTCACGATGAAAGTCCGGGGGTAGCGAGAGAACCGATGAGGATCTATTATTAGTACAAGAATGCTGTTTTCCTAGCTTCAAAGAATTTATTTCACGTTCACTGCTACAACTAAATTCGCTCGTGCCGATTCGAGCCTCATGCCACCGTACTCTTCGAGGGCTCTTGTCAATTTGAGCGTTCAGTATCTCTTCCCTTTTATTCCTTGGAGATACATCTACATCGTTTCTAACATTCGAAAATGGTATTCTACAGTTGTCAGTAGCGTGCACATCCCCCCATTGAAGAGTAGTAGAGTTGCTACGTTCATCAATTACAGAAGAAGCGCTGCCTCTTCTAGAAGGCTCGCTACGCTCTCTTTCCCTACAATGCGACATACCCTTCCTGTGTTGGAGCTGAGCCAAAGAACTCTCCATGTCACCAATAAATTCACTTGGATAACTCTCTTCATACCACAAGTTTCCTTGAACTGATTTACATCGGTGAGCAACTGTGTACCTATTCTCAGAGTCTCGTACATTAGCGTAACTACAAGGAGTTGTAATCGACACCGTTTCATAAGTGCACGGTCCTTCATTTAAACTCAGTTCTGCTGCACTCACACCTGAGAATGAGCTTTGTTGGAAACTTGAAGGAATCCTCCGCGTGCGATTATTATCCTTATGCGGGTGCAATGAAGTAGTGCTATAATATTTTTTATTAGCATTATTCTGACAATGTCCTTTCCCGGAGTCTAACGGGTGCGAAAACCTTGCACTATCTTCATGAATGTCATTAACTTCTTGGTTATTTAGTCTAGACCTGGATCTATTGGAGTAGTTTAATTCCCTTGGTTTAATCTCAAGGGCAGATTTATCGTCAAATATAATCGTTTCTGCTTCATAGTCGGTATCTTTTCTGTTTCGACTACTCTCCTTTGAAAAATTCGATAATTTACGTCTGCTAGCTAGCTTGGCGTGCAGTCTATCATCACTAGGATCCGAATATTCCCTCCCGGAAGACAAATTAGATATAGTATCGCTAGTTCCTACCTTTCGAGATTTCTGCCACCTGCCTTTCTTTGAGACCATTTCTTGTGGCTCAGAAATTCCAGAAAACTCAGTATAAGAAAAAGGTTCGTATCCGGCAAAAACTCCTCCATAATTAGCTTCGTGTTCATCAAAATCCCTTTTCCGTATGCCTTCAATTATTGATCTCTCTTCCTTGCCACAGACTAAATTTCTCTGCAGCGTGTCTTCCTTCTTCCGATTATCACCCTTTGCTGATGAGTGCGATTGATCCAGTGCCTTCCTGGTTCGGCTCTTCTGCGAAGAGCTGGTTGACTTTACAGATTGCCTTTCATACCGTTTTAAACCCTTTTTTCTAGGTGATGCGACCCTGCAGGCAGTTTTAACATAGCGATAAGAAGGAGTGCAATAACATAAGACTTTTTCGTATTCTAGTAAATTATTTAGTCTTTCGGGCAAGTAACTATAACGAAGAAAGTGTTTGCAAACTATTTTCAAGGGTTAGTTATTTCAAGTTTTATTTATTGCATGCAAATCATTGCTTTGCTGCTAAAAAGCGAAAATTTTTGTGACTCACCAAGTACCATTTGGGAGGCTACATTTCTGGGATGTCTGCCCGACTAGCCGTATTTTTTCTCCTATAAAAAAAACGCAGTGTTACCACTATTCATGTGATTCGCTTATTACCTCAAAGGGATTATCTCTTCCGTGAGTGTGTTTCATGCTGTCTAAATTACATGCCCCTTCACTTCTACCCAGCAAGGTATTCCGGGACCAGAAGTAATTTTAGTTGCGCGATTTTAATAATTTCTTTGCATAGGCTATGTTGCAAAATATTTTGAAGTACTATCAAAAGCTTAATTGTAGTACTCACTGTTTGTGCTGTAAAATTCAGGGGAAATACTAAGCAAGATGCAGGGAAAAATATGTGCCTTCACCCAACAGTTAGGCTAATATCCACCAGCGTCATCATCAAAAAGATTAAAATTCACATCTCCGACTCCGTTCGAAAATATAATTCAGTGCACATAAACAAAATGCATCGTAATAACCTTGAACTTTTAATACTTACCCAAATAAAGCTTTTCAGATGGAGAAAGAATTCCGAGGTTGCTCGTTGAAATTCGAGATACGTCATCCTGGTTTGAAGTCACCGTTTCTGCCGAATCGAACCAATTTCCTTGCTGAATTTCTCTGTCCTTGTCGGAGGATCTAATAATCTCCAATGGTAATGTTAACTCAGCTTCATCTCCTAAAAATTCTTTTTCCCCTTCTTTACCAGCATGTTTCCTCCGTAGGGTGTGCCCCGACGAAGATATAGTTGAGCTGCTGATTCCACGTTCATTTCGTTGTACAGCGGCTGCGTTGCTTTCATATGATACTGCACGCGCTGTTGCTTCATATCGCCCCTTCTCTTCAGGAGATATAACATCCCTAAATTTTTTTTGTATGAACCTACTGGTTTCTGGGTACTCATCGCTTTCTAGAAATCGAGGGGAAAACATGTTTTCTCTCAGCCCTCTTCATGTTCTATGGGGATCATACGGAAAAAGAGAAACTAGAGTATGCTAACTTCAGTTATCTCAATGAATTGGGGCGTGCAACTATAAACTACCGAAGTTAAAACATTTTGTATAGATATAAAACTAAATTGAGACGTGTGGTTCAAGCACTTTATGAATGCAGGGCTGGGGACTCGATACCTCCGTGAGTAAGGTACTTTTATTGTCATTTTCAAAAGGTATAACATATTTATTGAAAGTTACAGAGGTTGGTGGGAAATATTTTTTTTCTTCAACCGTCTCACCCTGGCAGAAATTTGTGTTTGAGATGAAAACACATTAACCCAGAAATTTTATCTGGTGATAAGATAAGTTGTTTCCATGTTCGTAGCAATCCCCCATGCGCGTACAGTTTCTCAACGTTAACCTCACGTGCTTAGTATAAACATTCATAATGGGCGCTGGGAGTGGGTATTGCCGCAGTTTCTTATTGCCTTGCTCCTTGGCAAATTCTTTGAATATACCTCCTCAGAGCTATCTACGTGGCGCCCATCGTTTATAGGTCTACCTAAAATACTATGTCTAGGCACGATAGAATGCTAGTCAGTCGTACTTTAAAAAGTTAAGTCCTAGGCGTGCCGTCATGTCTCGGTTATACAATATCGCTTTCATTTCACAAGTTAGGAGGAGTTTGTGATAGGTAAAAGCATAAGAAAGTTGAAGAGCGCTAATTACTCGGCAAAACAATGTGCAAATGCACAGGCGTATCAACAAAAGGCATGTTTTAATTTTCACTGGTTGTACTGGCAAGGCGTGCGTCAGTAAGCCAGTAGCGTCCCGCATTTCGACAGATACTACAGCTGACAAGATTTAGATCCCTATTATTGCTACAGACTAGTCTTTTGGGCGCCAGCCAGCAGTCCACTTTCCTCTGAGTACATGTACCGATTGTGTGAAAGTACTCCTTTAGTTTAGAGCAATTTTAGTCGTACAACTTTGCTCCTAGACACACAATTCATCAACGATTCATTTTTTGTGGGTATCAACTGCGCAACCCGTTTTTCAAGTGCGCGATGTGGTAGTACCAAAACGTGACCAAAGCTTTCCAGTTGACGCACATTTTAACATATAGCTATGATTCTACTTAACCTCCAAAAGTTTTTCAATGCTGCTGCTGCCAGTCCATAAAAACAAGTTCATTGATATGCCTTCTGAAAATTTTTTTTTACTGCACGTAAAACCTTACTGTTTCGAAACCTTGAAAGCTTATGTAAAATCCTCTGCAAGAGTGTATTATGATCCGAATGTCTTCTATTAAGGGATCAAATAAAAGTAAGTAGCGATATATATATTCACTTCACTGCTACCTGTAGTCAATCTAAAGGCACTCCACAGAATGACTTATTAAGTCACTTGACCAAAAATTTGTCGTGGCAAATATTAACCATTAGAATTTGTTACAGCGGTAGAAGTTCTGTAACTTGGAAGCTAGAGTGCACAGTATCACCTTATCTGCGTATTTGCATTTTTATAAAATGTTTTTCTGCGCTAGCATTTATGGAGAATAGTAGCGTTGTACAGATAGAAAACATGGCCACTCCATATTCTCAAAATAAAAGGCACATCGCATATGACGTGCTATGCCAGTAATATTATTTTCATGCCCATGTGATTAAATGATTTCATTATAAAACCTCTATATTTTCCTTACACTTAATGATGTAATGAATTTTGGGTTGTAACACGTCAGTAATGCCAGCTAGTACCCGTTTTGTGAAGCACCGCATATGCAGCACCTTCCTCTCATAGCTAAATATTATCTGAGGATATGCGGAAAAGATGATATGGCCTAGCCCTAAATGCTAAAGCTAATGCTTTATTCAGCCCAATCAAATTTTTTTCCATTAATTGGTAATACTTCTCAGATTAGTTCATATTCGTGCACTTGAAGCATCGAGAATCGCCTGCTTCAATATTTATGATATTCGTACGCCCATCAAGGAGAGCAAAAGCCGTTTTCCGGAAAAATAATACGCCTATGCATCCTAATACAGTTCAGTTGTCTGTAAAAGAGGCCACAGATTTCTTAAAAATTGTACTTAGCGCACATCTAGGCAATGAGGCTGTGTTTATGCAAAGTAAAAGTGCTCCCCCTTTATATCATTCTCAACTTATTATTTTGCTCTTTGCCAGAAAGTTAGTCGCAATATTTTGTATAAGCATCTAGTTTTATCAAAATAAATTTAGTATAATATTAAGCAGAATTATTACAGCTAGGTTTTGATGCTGCAAGTGATAAGTGGACAAGTGACTTCACTTTTGTTTTTTCTTAGCTCATAACATTCTATATAAAATTTTAGCGAACATGTTGTGCCAACAGTGCAAGGAACTAAAGATGCATTATGCACCCTGAAACGCACATTATGTGAATAAAATTGCAAGAGTACATTAATAAGCATTTTCAAACGTAAATTTTGAGATACCTTCTTTACGTTTTACTCGCACGGAACATTCGTCACCACACAATGGATGGCTTCAGTAGGTACTCCACGTTGCTGAAGCATCATGAAAACTGTAAACTTGTATTAAGGTATCGGGTAAACACGGCTGCTTATAGAAAATAAGATTTTGTAGAATAGCAAAAGTAACTTTAAGCTTCATGGAGAAAAAAGAGCGAATAAAATTAGTGAGATATCAAAACAATTTTTGAAACTGAGTAGAAGCGTCAATGGCTTCATCGTGTTAGGTGGATTGAGCTACTCTTGGCAACAGCCTCGAGAATATTACTTTGTTCAGTCGAAAGCGTAACGTTACTCTATAGCTGGTGACAAAATAGAAGTAAATATACTCTCTAGCTGCTACTAAAACAGAAGTAAAGCTACTCTATAGCTCACGCAAAAACGGGTAGCGTTAATTGCTCTGGCCAGCTGAAAACGCGCTTTTTGAATTAGGCCTGCTGCTGTACTTAGTATCAAATTAGTTTACAAACGCTATAGCATAGAGCCCTCCTTCGTGTAAAATAGACCAAATCGCTCAAAGGGACGTTTCGAAACGCGGACAATAAGCAACATCTAGACATCAAAAGCAGTGAAGGTTAGGAGCTGACTACCTCAGGTTATGTTTTGTCCTCTTTTTTAAATTGCCATGTTCATTCTACCGCACCAGTTTTTCCACACAGTGCGGCACTAACATTGGTGTCTAATGCACCGTATTATTTGGCTCCAAACTTTTCGGTAATGAAAATTACTTTTGCTACGAATTAAAACATTATCAGTGCTTGCCCTATGTATGGCCTGGCTTTCCTGCTTTCTTAAGTATTTATTTTTTACACAATAGGAAGTGATAATAGAGCAAGTGTGTGGTATCTTGTTTGTAAAGCTACTCTGATGAAAACAATTTTTTCAGCGTACATATAGCTGCGAGAAATCAGGTGAGTCCCATCATCTTCACGCTTTCTCTTGTTTCCTGCAATACATACAGGATTGACACTTGGGGATGATAAGCAGGAGTGATGCTAAGATATTCCATTTGAGCTTTGTTCACATTTTAGCTGTCTTGACATCATAGTGTAAAATTAGACTATACGCGACTTTTTTTTGGCCTTGCCTCCTCTTCCTTATGAGAAGTTGCGCACTGTCTCTCTGGCATGTCATCGCTTTTGTCAAACTGCTAATCACTCATTAGTTTGCTGGAAATTCTAGAATATTGCAATACCTCTCCATGTGCGCTACACGCCCTTGAATTGGAATATGCTGATAAAAGTATGGCGTCATTCTCAACTAACATATTGCGATGTAATACAGACTGCGCGATCAAACTGTTAGGCGTGCTCTTGGGCTTGAAGATACCTGGCTGATACAATGCAGATCTTCATGGAATTTAGTGGAGGTCTTGAACAGCTTGTTCACGGGGAAAAATCAAAATTTTCTTGTTTTCTTCCGGATTTCTCTGCACTGCCCTTAGCTGTAGTTATTGGTTTGATCCTCAAAACCCAGATTGCAAAAAAAAGAGATTTGTTTGCCACAATTTCGCCTCAAGACACCGTGTCGTTTCCAGGAATTGACGCTGCTACCTCGTATTCGATCGTCTTTGCGGATACGCCGATAGATAACTCTACTAACTTATGTATAGAAAATTGTGCTCTTACGAATAAGGACACCTTTAGTCCTGTAGGGAGCAACGAGGTGCTTCATGCTATTGCGACTGCTGAAAATAAAATAAATTCTAATGCTGTAGCAAGGTCATCTGATAACGCTGAAAAGTCTCCTGAGTCCACTGAATTTAAAGCAGGTTATGCCTCTGTGAATTTTTTTGGAAAGGACATGAAGCCAGCGCATGTCCGCCCTGGGATACTTGTCCTGATAAACGATTCCGATTGGGAACTGGAAGACGGCGAAAATTATGTTGTTCAAGATAATGATGTCATTAGCTTCATATCTACTTTGCATGGTGGTTAAAAAAAATTTGGAACGTTGTGCTATAATCTACGGTAAGGATAAGTGCTCAAGCAACTTTGTGCATAATTCGGTAATTTATCACGGAAGTATTGAATATCTTTCAGGAATTGCAATGCCTGTACTTGTTGCAATTTACCAATAATTTTTTGTCCTGCGCTAACTAAGTCACATAATAGCCTTATTTTCCAGGAGGAATTTACTGTATAATTGTATTCTATAACGCTGTATGTCCATTATTATGATATCAATTGGTTTATTACTTCGACTTTGCACCACTGGAAAGCGTAACCCAATGCAGCTCTTTTTTTACTTGATTAATATTATCTTGAATGAAAATGCATATATACAGATTAATTCTTGTAGTGGATTTGTATCTTCTTGTGTTTTTATAGGTTTTTTGCGGATGCAGCACAAGAGATTTCTTCCATGCAAAGTTAATTTAATGGTGCTGTGAAGCTTTAGGATACTGCTTCAGGCTAAGCGGAAAAGTCACTGATGACAATGGTTTCTTTTTCCTAGTCTTTCAACTAAATACTCTTTTTTCTGGCTGATTATCACTTAAGAAGATAGTAATTGCCATGCTCCTTTCGAGTTTCTATGCCCCCTGCATTATATTCCTGCTTCAACTAGAAGCTTTGAGCGGCTCTTAGCTTTCTAACATTTTCGTTTTAATGTTCCCAGTAACTTCACTATGCCATCTCTTTTGTTTTACTTCCTTGTTAATATCGTTTTGATTGGCTTCTATTTCAATTTTTATTTGATACTCGTGTGCGCTTAAGGATTAAAGCTGTATCCTTTGTGCTGTTTTAGTAGTATAAATGGTTGCTGATGCCGAGGTGCTTGTTTGCTGTCTTTCAAATTAAATCAGCTTGTTCAGAGTTGACACTACTTTGTGCTACTCCAATGTTCCATGCGAAACTTTGAGGCGATGCAAGATACACCTGCATATCCTGAATTAGAGTAACGAATATCGTATTAAAATTCGTAGATTTTTATTGCAAAGATTTATTGTGAGGTTTCATGCTATTATACTCGGAATTTTAGCTGCCGAGCAGTCGTTTATAACGTTCCTCCTACATTATGGCATCTTTTTATGTTAATATTCAGCATTGAATACTAAGTGATTTAATGCAAGTGCCTGTCTTTATGGGGTGTATGGAGTATCACGCTTGTAGCTTTTACGATTTGTAGAATGCCTTCTGGACCTCATTTCATGGAACATATTTGAGGAGTTCTGTTAGAGCACGTATAGCCTCTAGTTAGCAAATTTACTTAGCACAATAGCCTTAATTAAGGCTATTATGCTAAGTCTGCTGTAATTTCCAGTTTTTGGAGAAATAGAGTGACTATCACATTTTATTCACCTTGATGTTAGTATGCCTAACTCGGTATCAGTATGTAGTTCATAACGATCTCCGGGTATCTTTTTATCTAGTAAATGTCAGAACTACCATGTAAATTAATCAATTGCCATTCTTGAACCAATATCTATTGGACACAAGAAAACCGTGTGCCTTGTAAAGACTGATCTGGTTTTTACTGTTTGGATTGGTTTTTGGTCATACGATGTGTTGTTCACCTGTTGCTTGACTAACTTACTAATAAGCTAGTTAACTTTGCTACTCGCTTTTCAACTAACTGGAATGCGCGATATTATGCAAGGGGTGGCTCTCAGTTGTTCGCAGCTTCACCTCTTGAAAGTAGAATGACATTCATAAGTTTATCCTGGTGCTGTGTATGATGTTTTTGTAGTGTTTATCACGTGAAGAAAAGCCTGAAAGCTGAGCGTATTCACAGTAATATTTTCCTGGTAATATTGCTCAGGTATCGCTTTCCTTGTAAGAAATTAGGATAGAGTATCAATGACTCTAAATCCCTTGCGATGGTTCGTGCGCACCATTTCTTGCCAATTTTCCCTTGATTTTAAGTTTCCAATATTGTAAAATCAGGGTAATTAATACGAGGAAAGCTTATTTTGGGTTGAGTACAAACCTTGTGCGGAAAATCACGGGATGATTTAGCTATAGCCTCTACCTATATATTGCTGTGCCGTGCTAGTTCTTTCGAAGCTGATAATGTTTCTCATCATAATAAAAGTATGCGGCGGCCTCTTATTTCCCAGAACAACCCTTAGAATTGCTATGCAAACCATGCAGCTTTTTTATTTGTTCGCAATTTACCAGTAAATCAGGAGTGCCTGCCCTTGCGACTATCGTTTCCATATACCTAGTTCCTCCACATATTAGCCGATTGTAAAGAACATAGGCTATTGCCCGTCAATATTTAGTATGTTTGTTATGAAAATTGACAATATTTATTTCCATAGTCAGGACTGAAGTTTTGTGTAATAGGAAATATCTATTTGAATGAGATACACCATTTTTTATGATCTCGATAGTAGGCTTTGGAGCAACCGCCGGTATTAGGGATATAGATTTGACGAAAGGTTACTTCGTACGTAGACGGTGGGTGAGAAATCGCTGCTTCTATCCTTGTAGTGGCAGCTTCGCGATAGGCTTAGCAATAGACCTGTGCCCGACTGCTAGCCCTGGAGAATAAAATTAAAATTATTTTGTGAGTAAGCTATCGCATTCTGCGTGAAAACGGGTATGGGAGTAGCGGCCATCCAATCTATACGTTGCTGGTTCATGTGCTGGCAGGATGCTTATTGCTCCCATCGTATGTTAAATTTTTATTTCTCTAGGCTATATTTTAGCAAAACTTCTAGATTTGTGGTTTGAGAACTTCACAAATCTTGCGAATTACAAAGTACCGGGGAAGCCTATATAGCAAATCTAGTAATTATGGCGCGGTGGCCGGCAGCCTTTAACCCTCTGTCTCGACGGATTTTCTACGGGATTGAAATAGTTAACTTTGTGTCACGCTGCTTTCCAGGCGCTTAACGCATCAGATTTTGGTTTAAGCTGGCTCAGTTCTGTGAAATTAATACTTGAGCAGAAAAAGCAGGTTCAGATGTATAGATTGGACTGCCACGCTAGTCTCTTTCAAAGAAGGGTTTTATCACATTTTTTCCAGGCATTTACCGCGGTATAGGCGGAGCTAGCGGTTATCGCTATCCGTAGAAAGTAGATTGCAACCCTCAGGCCCTTCTAAATAATCTAGGGAATGCAGATTTCCCAGGGGTGCGATTGTACCAAAAGCAATATTAGAACCGCCTGGCACCGAAAAAAAGATTTTATTCATTCTTGAGAATAGAATGTTGACCTGTATATAATTACCGGCAATTTTCCAGGACAAGCAAGAAGCAGGTGACGGAATCTGATGATTTGGGACAGAGAACAAGCGGTAACCAGACTCAGTCGATAATTGAATAATATGGGCAGGATATTGCGGTGGATAATGGGGTCGTGAGGGTGAAATCAGTCTCCACTAGCCGCCTAGTTTGTGATGCCGTATGTCAGCGAGGGAGGTTTGGAGTCCTTGTGTTAATGGGATAAATTGGCCGCGCTATTCATCTCTTAATGTAGAGTGCCACAGAAACTTTCTAACGAAATGACTAAACCGAAAGCGACTTGTGCTATAATACTCTTGCCAGCTTCAAAAAAAATTCAACGTTAGACTGCTTGTCCTCCCCTTTTGCCTTCTCTGCACTCTAAGATAGAAACGAATATTGTGGATATGGTGGTGACATATTACACATTTCCTCACAGCACTATTGCGGCATAGAATTTCATCATTAACATAAAGCGCAGCAGGGTCCGACCTTACCGCTTTAGCTATCAAGGTTCGTGATTGCGAAAACAGCCTACAAGGGGGAGAGCTAAGGAAACTGGAGCGAAAGGAGTCTTTTTTTTACAAGGAGTTGAGCTATACGCTTAGTTACAGCTCTTGATGGAAAACTCCGCATTTGCTGAGATAGCATGTGGATCTGCTGGGATTTGTTTTTAGGTGAACATCAAATTTAGAGGGATAAAGGAATCCGAGAAGAATTAGTTTAGCTGGTGAGACCATGCTAATTTTATGGTTCCAATCAACAAAGTATGGATAAGGGTACATACTGTGAAGGTGCTAGCTGAAGATGATATAACTATATGCAATATCTTCCCTGTGTGGCTACCTGACTTGTTCTTCAGGCTCATTTAAGGTATAGCTGCTAAGGTTGAAGCGCCGTCTAAAGCTCTCTGCTGTTTCTCTTACAAAAAGCCACGAAGGTTATAGTGTTCCTGTGCTTGCCATTGCTTCACTTCCTAGATACCAGCATTATGCTTCATACACTTTATAGCCGGTGCAGTTTAGCGGCTCAGCGTAGCAGCTCCGGCAAGTGGCTCCGCTATTTCACCCTGTTGCCTACTCGTTTTACAAAAATTTCTGCCAATTTCTATTTTATTCATATGAATTTTGCATCTTCTGGAAGAGGTTGGAATACGGCTAAAAGTGTGGAAATCTTATTTAGAGAGCAGTATAATTCTTGGAAATTTGGACATGACGAGGAAGCAAACACGAAATCTACGCTAGGAGATATGCCTAATCATGAAAACCCAGAATTTGAGTCGAATAAAGTTTTCAAAGAGCTGGAACACTATAACATACGACCCTGCCATATGAATCGTTATCTTCCGCTACCAATTAAGCAACATCTGAAGTTACCCTTGGCATATGAGGTCCCCACCAATGTAAATCAAGGAAAGGGGAAACTGCTTCCATGGTGTTCTGTTCCTTGTTATCTTACCTCAAGTCTGCGCTTCGTAAACACCTCCTCAGCCAAACTGGGACCTAAAGCAAAGTCCAAAGGTGCTCGAGGGCTTCCAGACTCCAGTGGAGCCAATGTGCCTGGGGGAGACCACGTCTTTAATATATATTCGCAAATAGAGAAGGACCATGATTTATTGCCTGATAAATTTTATCCTGATTGGCTATGGTCCCTTTCAAAGAAAAAGAAAAGCTATGGTGAATTAGCCATGATTTTTATCCATGGAAAAGTAAGTTTTTATGTGAAGTTCGCTTTGTAAGTAAAAATTTTGTTGCAGAAAAAGGCGCACCTGTAACCTGTGATTTTTCCTTTTCTAAATGTAACATATTTACCAGATATTTGTGGATTTGAAATTGCGTATTGTTGAGACCCTATATTCCGCATAAATAAAAAGTTTTCTTGATGACAGCTCCGCGTATTTCATAATTTGAATTGTTTTTGATGGAAGTTAACGATTTTGGAGTGTTTATGGGAAGATATAGCATAATTTGATAAAGATTATAACTTATAAGAATACAGAAACTAGCGGTACCTTATCGCTAGAGGGCAAATATTTCACGAAGTATATATGGTCAAATAGTTTATTTTGTTGCAACTTAAAAAGCATGCAAAAAGTGTAGAATCATTAAACTGAACTTGCATGAAATATCTATATGAAACCGGCCTTTTCTGTTCCTATCAGAAGTACTTGCGTGATGTGCTGCAGTGAATAAGTTTTTCCCATGCAATAGTACGGCGGAATTTTTACCGTGTAATTTGCTTGCTACGGAATTGTTCTGCTTAAATCCTTTGATTTTGTAAATGTTTTTTTCTGCTGTTCAGGGTATTGAAGACGCTACCTTTGAAGAGTATCAACGATTTAGAAGGCTTCACAATAAAAACCTAATAAAATTAAATAATATGAGGCTTAAAAAGTCGAAGCGTAGTTCCATGAAGCAGCTTTTCACAGACGTCTAGCAGAGTTTCCCTTTAACTTTTAATACAGTAATATAGGTTCTATTTGTTGTGGCGTGTGTATTCACATCTTATTTATCAGTCATTATTGAGATCAAACTATTCTGAGTCTTCCAATAACTTACGGAAAATCCTTTTAGTCCAGCTTCCCAAGATATTATAAATTCTAACTGTGTTTATAAAGAATTAAGATTTCAGCTTAAGGCTTTTTAACCAAACAATTTTTTATCATAAAAATATTAATTTTTTACACGCTATAAGAAATTGTTTTTAGCTTCATATAGGTATTGTGATTGAAATTCGGAAAAAGTTCAAAAATCGATGCAGACTTATTGCCATGCGCTAAGCATTACGGATAACTCAATCTAGCATGCTTGAATAGCGTATATTATGAATGAAGTTCCTTTTACAGTGTTTAATGACTTTGAACTCATAGTTAACTGCTGCTTTAGCGCAGTTTTAAGTATTTCATGTTTTCCTTTACAATTAACTCTACTAGTAAATAAATCCTGTTCTGCTATTTTGGTGTTCAGGGTACGTTGTATGAAAGAAACTGATAGTGTAATACATATAATTTCTTAATCCTAGTGAAAATTATGCACCTTGCTCGAAAAATAAGAGGCGAATAGTTTACGTATTTTATTTCCTCACAATTCGGTACGGTCTCCCAGAAAAATGTGCTAACACATTTTGAAAGCCCAAAAATTTCCATGTTATATTTATTTTCTGCTTAGTACAGCGTTGTAGAAATTTTCTGGAGAAGCTGATATGCTCGCATTTCTTCCATACAAAAATGTAGCTTTTTTGGTGTGCTACCGAATTTATCTTGTAGCAATACCAGTTTCAGTATTTGTACTGAATTTAGTGAAATCTGGTTTGCACTATGTCAGCACTATCGGGACAGACTAAGGGGGCGGCAGGTGATGGAGAATATGCTTGTTATTGGAAAGTCTTGCCATCAAATAAAACTTTGATGTAGTATTGGACCGCCTTTTATATAAAATTGTATCGGTTTTCTCTGTTTACAATGGTTCACCCTGTAGGAGAAAAATTAGAATGCAAGACTACGATGCAACAAGAATAAGGCGGCCATTATTTTGCACAGCTGAACATAAGCTAGGCAATTTTCTTCGCACCTGCTTTTAGCAGATGCTAGGAATATTTCAAAATAATGAAAAAATATCTACTTAGCTAGGTCTCGCATTTATCAGCATTTCTATCGCTGACACCACGATAGAAAAGGGCATGCTTCTTTGCCTTTTTTTATGATTTCATTTCCTTTTTTTTCTAGAGTTCTACTTAATAATTTCTTTATTGGAAGCAACTTAAGGGTAGTGAAATTTTGTCTTACTATTACGAGGATGGCAAATAGAAAATTTTCAAGCGCTTCATTTTAGTGCTATTCTGTAAGTCAAGCATCACTTTAAAAGGCTGCATGATGTTGCGAAAATAAGTACCCTAGCTCTTAGCAGTACTGAGAACGAAAGTTTCAATTTTTCAGCTTTAAAGCAGCACAACCGATATGTGGGTGAGCTTCTTGTTCGAGGTGATACCCTGGAATAATGCTGTTAAGCAGGCGGATATAGCTTCTAATATATATGGTAACGTACCAGTCCTTGGTAGCTCTCTGTTTCCAGCTTACTTTTCTGATAGACAACTTGGAACCTGGGTCTTAATGTGCGCTACTGCATAGTTGGGGCATGGAAATCTTCCTTGCTTGGGCAGTAAAATGATGCACAAATTTTTTCTATGCTATTGAGGCGTATGGTAGCCATTCTTCCCCAAGGCTCGGACTTTGAGCACACGAGCTTCTACTTATGTTGTCTACGATAGCTTCTTTGCTTCAAATTCGATTGTACTGCTTAGCGCATAGGCAGGAATGAATGCAGTATAGGGATTGCACCATACCGTAATAGCAGTGGCATGCCTTTTTTCGGTTATACTCAGCTTGAGGGGAACTTTCTTTCTACAAGGTACACGAAAAGGCCATCGCTTATTGCTGGCATAACCTTATGGTATCTGTATTGTATAACTTGCAGTTTTCTTTACCGAAAAAACAGCTAGAATTTAAAAAAATAACCAAGTGCAAAGCCGTGTAGTTTCTTAGATTACTCAATGAACTTATGCTTATAAGCGTATACCACGTATGTCGCTGGCAGATGTAGATTTAGATTCTAGTTCAAAACCGAATATATTGCATCTGCAATGTTGAAATGACGAGCGTGATCGCTTGAATTTTCCCGCAACCCGGGATTTTTATGGGGCTTCCCGTCTCCTAAAATGGCGCAAAGGCATAAAATGAGGCATTATCTATACTGACTGAAAACTTTTAGCGCAGAATCTTCGGTGCTGTGGTAGTCACCGTTACATCCCTAGTCAGTGGTCACCTCGCTGACAGTCATATGAAAGTATTATTACCAAATTTATCGCTGAAACACACCCGCTTCCTTACCATGCAGCAGGCTATACACATCTGTCATTGCAACGCTTAATTTTATGCAAAAATCCATGGATTTTTCCCCAGAATATTTTGCATTTTTAGCAGGATTGATTAACTCGTAAATTTGATTTGGAAATGCCTTGTTAAACCACACGACTTACCTGCCAGTTTAGCATACTACGATGTATTTGTGATAAGATATTCACCTTTAAAATGCTGAATATAACCAGTAGAAGGGAATGTAGTGTTCGCTTTGCGTGCATATCACTTTCACTGCTTCGAAATTTTGATAAATAATAGTGATTAAAGCTTTTTGTTAAAAAATTGATACTTTTATGCCCGAAAGCCAATTCAAAAATTTAATTATGCAAGAAATCCATATAGCAACAGGCTTGCCCTAGAAATTCTGAATTTAACTTGTGCGTGGGAGGCGCCAAAATTACGAAGGAAAGTGAAGCTGATGGGTAAACTTTACGAAGATGAGCTTGAAGTTTTTCAAGACTTTCAAGCTAGTACCTCGAGCTATATTTTCAGCGCATCAAAAGTCGGAGCAGGAACTTGGATTGTTTCATGTAAAAGGAGAAAGTGTATATACCATAGCGCTCGAAATATCTTTTTGGCTCTTCTATCACTCATTGGACTCTTTTTTATGGTTTGGATATGCCCAACTTGTTTTTTTACCTAAAAAAAAATGTAGGAAATTCAGATATAAAGCTTTAATCGGCCACGCTTTGCGTACTTGGAAGAAGGAGAATAAACAACCTTTTTGTTTACGTGATGCGGTTATTTTTCATTCAATAAATTTTTGCGTGAGCATTGTTAGTGATGAATTGTGGTAAATAGCTTACGAAGCTGAGGTAGCCACACTATAATGACAAGCATGGCAAGGTAGTTTTCATGAGCGAGGACAAAATTTGCTACACTATCAACTTAATTATCTTCGTGTTTATAGCGTTATTTTGCTTAGTCCAAACACTTTCAAGAAGGCTATCATATAAATTTTTGTGCTAAACTCATTTTCTTAGTAATCTTCGGTTTAATAATTTCACTCATAAATATTAATTACCGCGGCGCTGTATAGAATACCGTTTTGCTAGTGAAGATTTTTGTATCAGGGCCCATAATTAGATTTTTGAACTACAATAACTTTGCACTTTTACGATGCTCACTCCAGATCTTGTCTCTGGATTTCTCAAATTTTCAATAAATACTGCTTCTCATGAGCATCTGACCAAACCAAAGCTTCGAAATATATTTCTTTTGGAAAAAATATTATAGCACTAAGAATTTAATTAAATCGGTAGTGAGTGATGGTAGTGCCTTCAGCCTGAAGTCTTCTCGTTATCAACTCATTAATTCAATACGCGCTTAATTTTACACCGTATAATTAGGAAACTAACAATAGTCCTGTTTTATCTGTCTTTTCAGAGGCGGTTCCTCGGACGAATTTTTTTGTACTGGAGCCTGTTTATGCTTCTATTGTTGATAACAATTATAAAAATAATAACTGAAGTAAATGAAGGTAACCTAGGCTTTTTTTTATACAGCTTTTAGCATTGTACAGTAGCATGCGTCAAGATGTTAGCTTCGTTCCATTGCGTTTTTTATGTTTATAGTATTAAAAACTTTGTTGTCGATGTACACATTCCTTACATCAGAGAGCATAATCGCCATACAACAAGTTGGGTTACAAATTCAAGAAAAAAGCATCCTGAGGACAAACAAGAAAAATTTCATTCATGCCGACATCTTAAAAGATATATTGGTAATTGAGGTAAGCTTCGGATCGGCTGTATCGGGTGATATATGATAAAGTAGCTCTCTGCAGCGCTATTTAGCTTCTGTAACTTGTTTAATTGCGCAGTGAATTTTGCGGCCTCTGAAGTTGTTTGTAGCTTGTCCGAAGATAGCCAGCTTCATTTTCAAAGAAATAGCTTCTAAATTTTTGCTACCCTGATAAAAATAAAAAAATTTTATGCTAATGAATCTGAAGGAACCAATACAGCATTTCACATGAAACTAAGTGCCTACAAGCTCAGCAGGCTGTTTTTATATTGATTAGTATATTTCTTCCGAAATTTAAGTAAGTTAAATCTATATGTGGTAACCTATGTTAATGTATTTTTTTCTCGATGTGCATGAAGGACTTTAAGCACTTCTTGTAAGCTAGATTCTGTTAAATTAATAGGAGTAGGCAAGAGCATGAACCTGTTCATGGAGGATAGATGACATGAAAAACTGGCAGCCTAGCTTCGAAGCCACTACTCTGCAATTCACTGATAACAAGAGAGGAGAGCTTATTTGTTAAAGCTGCTGCAACACTTTTCCCATTGATCTTTTACACAACCTGCACTTTCAATTTTTTGGCTCCTCCTAGTTTACGGGAGTCATTTTTGCATATTCTGTCTTCGAGGGCATTAGGAGTTACTTGAGCCAGTTCTAGCATTTTGCTTATCGGAAAGAATCTGTTATTTCGCTGTTATCTTTATAAGCAAAGTACTTGATGGAATACTTATGGCATAAAAAAAAGGCCTAAGCGACCTTACCCATATAGCCTAGTGTAGTTTTACTGCATGTGTTTTTTCTCGAGGTATAACGCTAAAAAGTTCATATGGGCGATAATGCTAAACATCCAACCGTGCCATTTCTCTATGACGAGATTTTCCTGCCCTCTCCCTCTCAAAATGGAAAAATTCCATTTTAATTTTTTAGACGTAAATTTAGCAATAATAATGCCTGATAACGCGGCTGCCGCGTACGCTGAAGAGCATATAACAAAGCACATAAGCTTTTATTCATATTCAGAAAATTCATCACAATTTGTGGTTGCAGGGAATAACGCGGGCCAGTACAATAATATTCTACTTAGCGATTTTGATCAAGGGAAGCAATAATCTCCTTATCCCTTTCAAGGTAATAAAGCTTGGGTAAATGATGGGATAACAGATTCACTGCCTGTGATATCACGCCGTGTGACAGTGGTTTTACAAAGAAGCGGCAGCATGCACTCAAGAATATGTTTGAGTACGTAAGTCATTCCATCATGTACTAAAAATAAGTCAAATCTATTGTAGCAGCCTGTTAAAATATGTTTTAAAGGTCCTCTAATAAAATAATGGAGCTCGCAAACTATTTTCAATCACAGTGGTATCAAGCCAATAGTCATGTGCAACACCTAATATTGTATTGCACCTTTGGGTGGAGATTCTTGGAACAGCTCGTGGTTTACGCGATTCATATGGGCATTCGGCAATAACCAAAAGCGAAGTCTTTTTAAAAATTCTTCAATATAAAACAGTGTAGCGTCTAGACGGGAAAGATCCACGTGAGGCTAAATTTTATTATTTGTCCCTTTACACATATATTAATGTTAAAAAAAATCGGTACAAAGACAAGAAAACATTCTTGAGTTCAAGCGTGGGTGTGATATCCTATCAAAGCTGCAAGCCCTCTTTTTCTGCAAAGATATCTCACGTATTGCACCTCGGTATATATGCCAGTCTTACCGGAAGTTTTTCACCAAAGTCGCACTCAAATTTTACTGCAATAGTAAATCAAGAGTAGACAGCCTAAATTATTTGTAATTTCACCTACAGCACCTGAGGCCGCGATTATTGCACCTAAAGGTAGCATACAGGCTACTGCATAGTCTTATGAAAGCTCCAGATAAAGATTACTTGAATTAAAGTGGTTGGATAAAGAACTTCTGGTTTCTTAGAAACTACTGTTTGCAAGGGAGACTATCGATGAAATTACACGTCCCAAAGACTACTAAAAGTACGGGCCGATACAACAAATTTTTATCAGCGTGAAAGTCTGGATACCTATTTGCACACATTGATGAGGTCATGCAGCAGGATACTGCAGGCCTGCTTGCTGCTATAATGAAATACGGTTCAGACACCTATCGGCGCAAGACGCGTCGCTTTAACACGTTTCTCAGCGCAAATACGCAATACCAGCTATACTTCAGAGAGGATATCTCGAGGAAGACTAGAGGGAGTGCTTTTCAAGGGAATTTTCTAGCGATATTGATTTCAAGGTCGCTCAAGAAAAGTTGGATTTTTACAACAAAAAGGGAGCTTGCCCCTGCATAGTTTTATAGTACCCTTGGCACTTGCAAAAATTTCGCGTCTTCAATAATTTTTCCAAGTAGCGGCGGCATAATGGTGGAGAGTGAGGCAAAACCCTTAATTTATGCTTAAGCATTTTCTTAAATATTACACGGTTACAAAAACATCAAATCTTTGTATCTCAATCAGCATATGATACTACTTTTGCAAGAAGTCACGCGGCAACGTGAGATACAGATATTTTCATAGGGCCCACATAGCAAACATAGTAGAACAAAAGGATTCACTGCCTCATACTGAAAATTCGCCGGAGATATTACGAAATATGAAAAAGAGCGAGCGACTAGTAGCAGCAGCTTCCATTATTAATAAGAATACCCCCCAACTGCTACAAAATAAACAAGTAAGCTCGTAATATCTGCCTTATCCGCAGTTAGAGCACATCAAGCGCACCAGATTAATATGAAGATTTAAGCGTACTGTGAACTTCAGGTACTGTGCTATGTACTGAATCATTGTACTGTAGCATCGCAATTACGTATGCTCTGGTGAAGCCAGAAAAAAATTGGGGCTTCATGCACGTGACTTGACGGCTTCTCAACTCACTGGAAAAACAGCACTGTATGTGGCGTTTAAAAATATAATAAAGTAATCAAATTCAGGGTAACAATATGCATATTTCATGCTGCACCTAACGATTATCATTTTTTGCGGGCTTATTGTGGGTTTAGCAGCTAAAAAATTTATTCATAACCTTAAAAGGTCAATGCGCTACATATTGGGAGTTTAGCAGGCAAAGTTGATTCATAACCTTAAGAGACCAATGCGCTGAATCATTGAAAGAAGCTTAAGACACGATTGCTGGACATAGAAATTAAGAGCAACGGTGCATAATCTTATCATGACATCAACCACCCCATATAACTTCGCCCAAAAACGCTTTTCAAAAAAATGACGATAAAACTTAAGAGCATCCTTTTCTTGCGATTTGGCTACGAAGATGAAACAAGATAACATAGAATGTGAGGCTCAAATATATATGAAATTACTGTCATCTTGCAAGTGGTGAGCTTCAACCGAACTGAAACTGACTGAATGGCAGAGAACGCTGAAGAATTAAAAACTTAATGACATACATATATTAATTTCTGATAATGTATGAAGTGGCAAAAGTGAAGAGAGTAATACATGCAGTTTCTAAAATAAGCCCAAGCTTCAATCCTATAAAACGCGCAAATTTCTTGCTATATTAGCACGAAAAAAATGTTGAGAAGATAAGTGCCGAAATATCAATACTCTTTTGGGATGCAAAACTACGAAAGTATTCGTAAATAGCGATATGTTGCATAACCAATGAGAAGCTCCCACTAGTTGCTACAGTATTACTGCGAAATTTGACAGCCCTAAGAGTATCAGCCGTTTATCCCTTTACTTAACCTAATAGAACCCTCCTAAAAATTTAACTAGCTTAGTCTCATGGTGTCCATTTGGCGCATTAGGACCATAAGGCTGACGACCTAAAAGAAGTTTGGAAGATGTATAGCATGATAGTGCGCCAGCAAATGATAGAGAAGCCGCACACCTTATATAACGAAAATCGCAGGCTGAAGAATCATATCAGAATAAATAGTGGATATTTACTATTTATAAAACGCAAATAAAAAAAGATACTAATACAAATTTGAATGAGCTTTATAACGACTTTGAATCTTATGGATAAACTACCAAATTTCTCTGTTTTAACACAGTAAAACCGATGCCAGAACAATATGGGCCTCACATAGCCTCCGCCGAGAGTATCATCCACAGGAAAGAAAGACAGTAACGCAATGAGTCTCACGGGCGTTAAAAAAGCACACAAATATTCGAAAAGCCACGTTTTGTGCGCGACATATTGGGGGGGCCCATGCCTTAAAAAACACGTCTTTGATACCAAAGTATCATCTGCGTCCAATAATCACACGCACCAATTCGAAAGCAAAAAAGCACAGCTACTCAGCAAAATAGTCGAAATTTTAAACTCATTTACCCACAGAGGGTCAAATATGAGCCCCCTTAAGCAGCGAATACACACAAGGACGTAGCGATACACATACGCACATACACCTGCACACACACACACACGCATAGGCGTAAACGGAAAAAGGACCTTTCTACATTTAGCAGCCTTGCCTGTGTGCTAGCTTATCTTTCATTTTTATAGAAAATTTACTGCGTAATCTTCCTAAAATATCAATAATTGCAAAAATTAAATTTGTTAGATATAACCAACTGAAGAGTTTCATATATTTGGATATGCCCTACGCACCTGTTCTGAGTTCAATAAACAAAGTCTCTGAAAGACACTAAAAAAGATTTTGCTGAGCTTCACACGTTAAATATAAAAATAACAAATCACCTTTTTGCTTCAGAATGCAATTCCCAATGGCTTAACTATCATCTGAAGGTCGTCGATTGTATGCGAAAAGTATTTCATCGATGGCAGCCCAAGTCAGGGCACTCATCAACGTACGTTTTAGCACTCGAGGACCTAATCCGTGAAAAAAAACTCCAGCTCCTTCGTTAGTATACATATTCCTAATCATTCCATTGAATTTAAAGTTTGACTGCGCTTGTCGCGTCGACGTAATTGTACCAGTTTTATCACCGTTTGCTGCAGCAAAAGAGAAACCCAAATATAGACATACCGCACACATCATTACTGCAGCAATTGTCATGTAAAAAGCGAGTACAACAACAAAATCATCATGCTGATAGCTATATATACTTTGTCCAACAACTATTAAAACACATTCATCGTAATTACCAGATAAATTAGGTCTGCTAGTAGCTTCTCCGGTAGGGGTTGCCCCTGCTGAAGATGCATTTTTACAGTACTCATGAGCATGTGATAATGTGCCTTGCAGTTGCATACGAGTACGTAAAACATCCGCTGGATGAGTGATAAATGAAGCTAAAAATCCCGCGGAGATTCCACAAACCAAATTTCCCGCTAGGTTTCTTGATATTATAGGGTGAGTATCTTTATTGACACAAGCATCATTACGTAAGAAGTTGGCCTTCAGCAGCTCATAACAACCAAAATATATCGAACTGAAAGGAACGTCTCGAATAATGGTAGGCAACAATCCAGAAAAGAAAACGCGGAATCCTTCCTTCGTTCTCATCTGATGAGCTGCCTCAAGTAGCGAACCATTAATATTTGTGTTGCCTACGCTCTAAAAAAAAGTTCATGAAGAAACAAAATGCTTCAACTGAGGAATAAATTTAAGCTGTTAGGTGGCGAATCCAGCCTCATCGTTGGGAAAAAACATGAAAAATTCGCAACTTTTGCTAAAAAAAGTAAAGTATGGGTAGCTATAAATTAGAATCTAAAACATATAAACAGGAAGAAGTATGTTCGCACACACACCTATACTGTCAAATTCGAGTAAAATTAGACGTTTTTATCGCATCTGCCTACTATTGAAACACGATACTCAAATTAACTTGCTCATAGAAAAAAAAGCAAAAAAAACAGCTTTTCGCGTATTAAATAAATAGCTTGTGTGTTTACTCGCAGTCTGGCAGGAGAATTTGAAGGTACCAGTAAGCAATTATGTAGTTATAGATGTGTGTCACATATATATTAAGCCAGCTATAATCATAGGGAATAAATCCTAAGCACCATAAGCTGAAGATACAATCCTTAACATTACAGCCCTATAATTTCGTAAAAACTTCTGGATTAAGAGCTTTGTCTAGAAGAGTGTAACGCAGTGTATGCGACTAGTAAAAGCAAGGCCAAAAGAGGAAATAGAACTTGGACTAGAAGAGCTCAAGAATACGAATTAAAAATAAACTCTGAGAATGAAAATTTTCATTAAAATGCACACAAAAAGATATGCACACACACCCACACACACACAGAATTTTCACAAAGAAAATTGAAGAATACTAAAAAAATTACAAATAAACGAAGAAAAACAGAGGATAAAATTGGAAAAAAAAAATTTTCTCCCAACCAAACACACTGAACATTATACGCGTAAAATCAGGCAAAATTTCAATCGTAGTATGCCAAAATCATGCATTTCAATGAAAAATCAGCTTTTTTTGAAAATTACCCAGCTAGACTCCATCCGCGTCTTCATTACAGTGAGTGGGATAAGAATAACGCAGGCAATAGTTCTTGAGAGGGCTGATGAAGAAATATTGTACCATAGAGGTATAGTGGCATCCCGTTCTCCATCGTTTATAGCTCGGTTTGTCGGTAGTGCATCTCCAAACATTTTTTTAAGTGACCGGTAGTTATTTCTAAATTTAGAAAGCAAAAAGAAGTAAACTGCCGAACCAGGTGCTACCCGTAAAACTGTAGGAACAAGTCCCCTCCACAAGCCGAAAAAGCCATTACTACGAATAACTGCTCTAGTTGCCTGAATTGAGTTGTATGATGCTTCAGAAGAAGATTGCAGGCTCCTTAACGATCTCTGTTGTTGCTGTAAGTGGAAAGACAAAAGAAATAAAAATATCAAATTATGAAAAATACAAAAGAATCTCAATACAAACCCTGTACGTACATCCAGTAATGGTAGCAGAAATTGCACGAAAGCGAAAAAAACAGTGAGAAAAACCGCAGTTTAATACTTGCGAGTCTTAACAGCAAAAATAGCTTTGAAAGATGAGTAGCAATGAAATATATAGTGAGCATCATCTCATCAGTATCTCATTGAAAAAGTTGCGATGCATCTTGGGCAAAGATTCTAGTAGAAAAGCACCAGCAAAGTCACTCTTCAAGTCTAATTAGGTGATATGTCGTAGGGAAGAAAAACTCAGACACTACTTTTTCTGCAGTTTATATGGAGATAATTTTGTAGCGAAAAATATCGAATTCTTCACATCTAGCTCACCAGCTGAATACAAAACTCTTATCAACCCTTTTTTTGGTAGAAACCTCTATTTTTTCTATCAAAGAACGACAATGCCACAAGCATTTATCTATTAGAAGGTATAGCATAAAGAGTACAAAGATAATAGTAGGCATGACAAAGTTGAATATAAAGAGAAACATTAAGTATGCCAATGTACTCATGAAATAGTGGTGCTCTTTTTGTTAGGTAATCAACTAATGATAGAGGAGGGATATACATCTGTTCAAAAAGGATAAGAAACGTAGACATCAAGTATCTGCCTCTATATTGTCAGCCAAGACGCCTCACTCCCGCATCATAAAGAGGAGTCTCTTCATGTGGCACACATTCTCTACAGATACTACTTCCAATTACATATAATAACTCCGCTCGCAAAGAAGATGCTACTATCCTTGCGTATAAACGCAATGCTAGCCGAGTGATACATATGTTTAGAGCCACGTCAGTGATAAGGCAATAATTTCAAAATGAAGTTTCTCACGAAGCAGACTAAATCCAATTTTAACAACTAATGCAGATGATGTGAAATGCTACTTACTTTTTCTAAATGTGGGTGTTTCAGTAGGTAGAAAGCCAAAAAATCGATGAAACGGCAAAAAAACACATTTGAAATGGCTATATACATGAGAATTGACACAGCGTATAGAAGAAAAAAGACGAAGAAGAAGGAAGAGGAAGAAAGATGAAGAAAGAACAGGAAGAAAAAGAAACAAGAAGAAAAAAGAAAAAGAAACAAGATGATTGCAATGTAACCCAGAAACCTCTTCCCAACTAAAAAAGACAAAGAAACAAACTAGAGCGACTTTCAGTAGTCAAGCTTTCAAGCACATTACTCTTCTAAGACTAGGTGTCAGCATAAATAGCTAATTGGGATTAATTTTTTCTTTCAATTTCCTGCAATCACGTGCTCATCCGCTAACTCAATCTTCCTACAAAAACGACTAGTCTGATAGTATATACAAGCGAGCAAAACCATCATCAGCGAATGCATCACTTTTATTTTGAGGAGGAATATTTTTTGATACGAAAGATCATCGGATAAAAATCCTAGTTTCCAAGCTAGTCATCAGCTATTCAGGGGTGTAAATCCTGCCTTTTTAATGGAAATAAACACGATAAAACCTAATAATATACCACCCAGCTTGGTATACTGAGAGAAGGAAAACCAACCAATGCCCATGCTAATATTGAAGCATATTTACCTGAAAAGTCTTGATAACATCTAAAGGTTGAAGTAACGCAGCTGCAGCAATAGCTGCAGATGTTCCTGCCACAGAGTGAACGCTTGGGGCATTCCTCCGTGTTTGTGGGCCCACCGAGTCCCCCGATTTTTTGTCGACCATCACTTGACAATCATTCGAGGGCATTTTTTCCGCTTACTGGATGATGTGCGATAAGTACTGTATATTATCTGCTTCTCTCTGCAACTCTTTAACCACTATTTTAAATCATTCCAAGAGCCTAGCACACAGCAAGAGAACCTTTCAAATTCGCGCCCCTTTTCATGCACGGAATTAAAATCACACTCTACACCCAATAAAGAATATACTTGCAAACTCTCAAATCAAAAATTTCACCGGAAGCACATATACGCATTAGACCATCAACCGTTGCCCAATCAAACTGTTTCAAAGGCAATAATATAAAGTAAAGCTCTCATCTTTTGCCCTGAAGCAGTGAGTTTGACATTAAGGAGCATATCTTTCCAGCTCTCCATAAACTATAGCTATTAAAAATAGGGGTACGACATAATCTACTTATGGTGGCATAGTAGTAACGAAGATCCATTATCCGCTCGCGACAACCTTTTTACGCACAGATATGATGCGACCGCGGCTAGTGAATTTACTTATACTTCAGTTTTTTTCGATCGATGTTTAGGAGAATAACCATACTCTAAGGTAGAAATGGTTTAGTATGATGTAGACAACAGATAAGCTGCACTCCAAAATCCACGAAGCGGACATGTCTTCAAGTTGTTTCTGTAATCTTCGTGCTTCATCTGTAAGCTCTGTACGCGGTACACCCCAAGCAGCTTAGCAATGCATCAATGCTGCCAATTAAAAGATTTGGTAACAAGCACAAAAGGCACTCCATTCAACTTAGGTGATTTACGAAAATTCAAGCTTCTTCATCTACTAGCCTGAGGGTGTGTATAGCCCCTGCTTAGCATGGCTTTCTAGTTCGGTGTGCAACTCAGCGGAGCGCTGGCGGCTATGACTCTACCATAATAACAAAATGAGATTAGAGCTGGAAGTGTATCGTCAGAAACTAGCCGAGCATTAATCTGTGTGCTCGAGCAATAGCCTGCAGCACATCAAGCTTTGTAAGCTGGAAGATGATGTTTATGCTTACGAACTGACTGCGCTAAAAATTCCAATGATTTTCTGATGAGAAATACTCACGCAAAGTGTAAATATCAGACTGCAGCGCAACCTTGTGTCATACTTTGCTTAGCTTGCTCTATCAGTTGCATACAAGCTAGTGATTTTGCGTATTACTTCCATTAAGCCGGGAAAGTAGTTGCATCTGCTTGGTAAGGTAACCACGACGATGTACCCCATTCATAGGCGCTGATTTTTCTTCTTGTTTTGCAGGAACCAGGTGGTATCACACATTATTCAAGCAGATTCACTGCTTGGGTTCAACCGGTGACCTTAAGTCACGGTGACTTCAATCATCATTGACATATGATGCCTATGCTACCGAGTGCTCATTTAGTTTCAGTAACTATGGTAGACATCGGAACGCAATCTATGTATTACGAAATCAGTAGATTTATATGAGACCATCATGTTATTGATATAACCACACTTATCAATACTTACATGATATTCTAAATTATTCTTTTTATACCAGAAAAACGCTAAAAGTTAAGAGTCTACTATTTTGCCTGGAAATTATTCTCAAACTCTTTCCTATAATGCAAAGGAATCATACAGATGCACTTTATTACTGTTTGCGTAGAATCCCTTCTTGATAATATAAAAAAGGAAAAATTTTTTGTCGCTAACCCAAAACAGCTACACATCAAATTTGGCAACTGCCTCCGTATTATTCTCTACCACTTCGCACGCGAAATTCCCCAAGCAACCCTAATTTGTGGTTCCCCCACTAAGTATAAAATGCAAGGCAAATAGAATCAGCAGTCGTGAAAAAAACAGCAGAGTAATAGTATATATTGCTCATAAAATAGTAAGTTAATACCGGGGGTACATAATTACAATAAAATTCATCTTGGAAACCTTCACTATTGATATGTTCTGCGCTTATCTTTTCTGGGCCTCTTTTCATGGCACGAAAAGCACTCTAAAGCTCACTCTTACAGCAGTGAAAACTCATCTCAAACGCGAAGAATGCCTAAATTCCATGAGTTCTTTCATAAGACATATATGGGAATCTATTGATAGCAATTCAAGCACCCCTACATTATAGTACACCTCAAACAGCCAAGGCTCGAAGATATGAGAGCTATCCGTAGCTGAAAGTTTCATTTACTGAAGTTTTTTTGCGTTGCTAATGTTATTGGTCATCAGGGCCTGCAGATAATGGAATTTCAAGCTGTTTTATTAAGTATTTCCATGTTGGATGCTTAATGACTCAGGGCCCTTATAATAGCTGCTTTCACTTCAGAATCAAGCGTCTTTCAATAAATCTTGCTGAGACCGTCTGGAGGAAGAGCGATCGCGTTTCGTGCATCTTATTCATTTTAACGTGGTATTATTTACGAAAGCTGCTCTCGTCAATTTAAACAACCTTGAGGATAGCTTGGAAATAGCTTTCTAATGATAGTTTTTGGCAAACAAAAATGCTACGGAACTTTAAGGTAGCCCACCAGCACTTTATGCAGGAAAAACTGGTGGATGATATTCTTTTTAAATTAAGGTAGCCCAGTACCACTTTATACAGGCAAAACTGTGGGATGATATTCTTCTAATTATCTGAAACATAGAACATGACAGTAAGCATGCTAATTTAGTTCATCTTTTGGGGAACTTCTTGCTAATCTCTCATTCCTGGACATGCGCAACTCATTTTGTGAGCCTTGAATTACCTCCTGAATTTTCAGGTGTGCGAAAAGTGTATCATTAAGACGTAGTTTGCCCAGGGTGATGTATTCTTTTTATCATACCACAGTGCCACTCAATGCTACGGAGGTATTATGCCTAGGCCACACTACAAGGCTATGAGCAAGGTTTGAAGTATGCTTCCTGGTATCGGTGATACTCCCTCGTGGAGATTCCATATAGCAGATTCCCATTTTGCTCCGTTGAATCTAAGTGCAGTCGCTATACACTCAACTTTTTAGACTGCAACCGCAGTTTCGTTGAGTTAGCATGTCACCATTTGAGTAATACTTTTACGCTGAGCTGACACGTAGACAGGCCACCTATAGTTTTGAGATATCACTTGAAAACCCAGATATCTTTTTTCCAAGATGAAACATTCAGGTATATCAACTGCATAATCCCTTTCATCGTAGTACTGGATTTCTCACCCGTGTGGGCGGCCAGCAAAGCCCACGATGGCTTTTAACTTTGGTGTTTAGGCGAGTCCTCTGCGCTTCGTCATCTTTAAGCAATTGATATAGCGTAAGGAGTAATGCGGTACAGATGTGCTTCTCCGACCGTGTCAACCAATTAAGTATGATCTTTAGGAAATTTTGTGTTGCTAGAACTACTCTGCATCTGCAAAATGCCATCTTATCCGTTTAGTTTACTTGTTCATGCATTCTTTTCTTTAATCCAGCAAAGAAGCTCCCTGTAGGCTGCTTTTTTTTCAAGAGTATGCAAGATGAGCCAGAATGCTTAACTTAATTCTGAAAAGTTTTGCATCACTTCATGGGATGCGGTATTCTTCTAAGGATCCATCTAAATTTCAATGTCGCAGTCTTGCTCCTGTTGTATCAGCCGTTGGTCTAAACCTTGCAGTAGCCTCGCGGCCGCTACAAGTTCGATTTTCAAGCCACAAATACAAACCAATATCTCGTGAAGTATTTCATCCCGCTATTCCAGGTCTGCTTTTACCGGATGCATTCTGTGTTGTTTCTGCTTTTTTTACTGTCTCATCCTAAGGACCTTTAGAAGGTCTTCAACTGTTTTCCCGGTTGTTTTTCTTCCATTGGATGGCTTAGGCCAGAATATGGCCTCAAATTCAGACCTTCCTATAGTGTGCGCCGTCCTACCGCTGATTAATATTTACTATTTCATTGAAAGTTTAGATTTTCTTAGCAGCTTGTGTGTTTTCTCGTCAATATGCTGTACCATTCAACGGTAGTTTGATCACTTGAGAGACAGAGCACTAGTGAATTTACACCTCTTTCTAATCCGTTAATCCCGCTTTATTTATTTTGTTTGCAAAAACTTTGAGATTATTACATGCATGAAACGAATTATGCTACTTCTGCCATATTCAAGTAGGTTAAAGCCTAATTTTTAGTTACTCATAATGCACTTAACGCGGTGAATACCTCTTATCGTTTCAAGAAATTTCCTTTAACAGGACCAGAGAATTTGCCTCCCCCACCTTGCTTCCATGCTAACCTGGATCCGATGCAAACATTCATTCCTTATGGCTACCGCTGGCAAACTGTAAGTTGTCTGCATTGCGTAGCATTAAGTGCATGCGTACTACATCCCAGTATCTGCAAAGCAAAGATTCTTCGGTTTGAAAAAATGGAAAATATACTATCAAACTAAATGCAACTTTAGGACTTGTCTTATTGCACCTTTTACTACTTTTTACCATCATCTCTGGCGTTGGCTAGCTTCTCCTTTTTTAGATGCATGTGCCCGAAAAGGGTATCTTGTAGTTTTGAAGACGAACATAAGCTTGAAGAACGTTTTGTTTTAATATTTAACCTCTTGTATATATTTGAGTAAACTTACCAAAATTAGCCGATTCTTTTATAAACTTTGATAAGGTATTCTTGAAGGGTTCTTAACTTCATTCCCTCTTTTTTGATATACTGAGGATGCAACGTTTGCAGCCACGTGGGTTAACAAGACATTTACTCAGCAAAACGTTATTAACTATCCACTGAATTAAGCACGATGCTGCTTATATTACGCACGGCAACATTTTTCCAGGATTGCGTTTTTTACATTTATTTCAGTGTATCCTTCATACCTTTTTCGTCGTTCTTGTTGTACCGACTGAAGTTATTTCAATTCGTGTACTTCCGTGCTTCATTTTTGGAGCTGATTTCAATGTTTATATGTAGTTTTTGAAAGCCTAAAAAGCATATTTCCGACAATAACTCTCAAAAAATTGGTATCTGTGAAGTATAGGATTAGCTTTTTTAACCTCTGATAATGTTCGAAGGTTTGTTTTTGAGTGCATGGGAACTGTGTGCAGGGTAGTCGCTTGCGCCCGTAGTATGGGTTTGTTTTTTGGCCTATAATTATGTTGGTACTGTTACCTTAACTATCTATGTAAGTTTTATTTTAGATAATTTAGACAACCCTTTAAAATCTTGGCATTATTCTTGTAACTTTTTTTTGCTTTCTTTTATCCTATTCTATGCTCTTACCTCAAAATTGCTAGAAAGTTTGAATTTAGTTTCTTCTCTAGATGCTTCAGTTGCAAAATATAAGCAGAGTGTTATTTGATGCTCCTACTTTTTTTTTACTAGCAACTAGAGGCGCTTAGAGCCGGAGATTACTTGGGGAAAGATGCCCCCTTTGGTTTGCTTCGAAAATGGCAAGATTGGCGGTCTAGGAAGTACAATTGTGTGCAAGAAAATATTCCGTGGACAATATCTAGTGTAAAAGGCGTTTTCTTTAGTCCCAAGTACGCCTTTGGGTTTGCAGAGTTTGACCTTTTTTTATAAAAGGTTTTTAATGTATACGCTGAGCTCTCGATGAGCCTTATGTGTGTGGATTTTTTTGCTGGCTCTGGTGGTATTTGATGATCCTTTTGTGTGTGTGTAGATTTCTATGTGGTCGCTTTAATTATATCCACATAAGTGAACGGTGAAGTAATTTAGATGTATGTTATGTGGCCGTACATATAGCGAAGCCACTACGAGCTATAGAGAGTGTGCTATGTGCGCTTTTTCATCATATAATAGCTACTGCTTGCTTTGAATCATACAAATATTTAAAAATGCACCATGCTGTTTACATCTGTTTTTTACCGAAATGTGTGCTAAAAGAATTCGTATGTATAGGCTTATTGAATATGTCAAAAATTATTTCATAATTTTGAATATCGCTTCTGCTCCCTTGGAATGCTACTATTTTTTTTGCAACTGGCATCCTTGGTGTTAATGTAAGGTGCCTCTGTGTTTGTACTTCAGGTTGAATTGCTGGTGTGTGCAATGGCACGAAGATAGCGTACACAGGACGCGAAGGTTCAGAGCAGCTTATGGGTATATTAAATCTAAACTGGCTGCAGAAAAATTTCGTAAAGACCTTGAAGCTGCTGGTAGATTCGTAGTTACAGAAATTTTTGAGTTGTTTAAGGGCCTCGTATATGTGCGTAGTTAATTTTCTCTGCTAAAAGGTGATAGCTTTCTTTCTAATTCCTCACCTTCAGAGTATTACACACCCTATTGTTTGGTGGTCAGCAAAGTGGACTCAAATTTTTTGAAAAATGAGTAATTCTTTATGCGCAATGAAACTTTTTTGTTTTTTTTGCTGTCCACTTAGAAATAGACTTAGACGTCATGCCGCTTTATAAAACAACGAAAAAGAATTATCTGCTTGTATTAAGCTTGCTTCTTTTTCTTTAAGGGATTGCCTCTTTTTTTATAATAATTCCTATCGATTCAATATTAATATGGATCTCAATTGCTTTTTTGGATAACCCACGCGATTTATGTGTGTAGACCCCCTCCAACTTCCAGCATCGCTGCTTGTTCCCCCCCCTGCAGCCTATACGAATATAACATAACTTTTTGTACCTATACTGCATTATTATCTATGGATGATGAAGAAAGATTTTTCAATGGCGGCGCAGCCTAAAATCAAACGTTTGTTTAATGAAGTAAATTAAGCCGTTTACCAATTTTGGACCCTTTTTATCGGCCAAAAGCGATTGGCTAGGCCTTAGATTAATTTTTTTGTACGGATAGTTTCATGTGTACCAGTACGCTGAAATCTTATTGAATTTCTCGCTCGAAATACCTTGTTTATGATTGTATTAAGCTGATTTTTGCTTGGCAACTGGATTCATACGATGCTAGAAAGCCGTCTCGTTTGCTCGAAATTGATAATAAGTATCGAACTAAGCCTCATCTGCAGAACCAATTCATGTAGTCAACCGCTTGCTAGTATATTGCTTGCCAAATGATACTCTGGCCATGGGCTAATTGTTTGTATTTTAGTTTCCTAGTTTTTTTGGCATGATATCTTGTACAAATATCTCTGTTATAGCTTAGTCCCTACTTAACTGGCGTTTAATTGCAATTGCTGCTAACTGGCGTAATTTCCATTCAAAGCCTTTCTACTACTCTCCCTGGCTCCTACAGGACGTGTTGATAACCTTCGAACAGAAAGGCAGATGAGGCTGCATAACACCATTAAAAAAACGGAACGACAGATCAGGAAGAAGCAATTCTCAAAACTTTCCTCAGGGCAGTTCTAGGTTTGATGATAGATCTGCTGAACCCCTCGTAAAATCTACAGAATTCCGGAACAATGCCCTATTCGAGTAGTGCACGGGCTATTCATCTTGAGTACGTAATTGATCAGCACACATGCAATAATTGAATTATAACCTGTAAAATGTCCTTGAACCCCTTTTAAATAGCAACGCAGGGTAGTTAGCTTGAGAAAAAATGTTATCTCTCCGTTGCCTAGCTTTGCGATTCAAGCATTGACACGATTTCTTTATTAAATGCTCCTGAATTAGAGACTGCGAATTTTATTGGAATTATAAAACTTACACTTCCTTTTATGACATCAAGATGTAATCTTCTTATACGAAGCTTATTTGATACTTTTTAAAGTGATTAGCGTGCTGTCTCACAATACAGGAGCGCTTGATCAGTTGAAGTGAACGTATGAACGCTTATTGCTCATCGGTAATAACACAGCGGACTCCTTACTGCCATTTTTTAATTAAATATGAGTGTCGACACATGAATAAGGTGAAATTACTCCTTTTAGCTATTTTATGAAAAAGCCTACGTTCGTTGCCTTTTATATTGTAACGGTAGGCTCATTGTTCTCTGCGGATATTGAAAGCAAGGTAGATAATAGGACTTGTAAGAGTTCAAAACAATTTGAGTTTTATAGGATACTCTTTTGAATGGAGGATTGTAGTGATATATTGTCAGAAATTATAACGAAAGCTAAGGAGTTGCGAGAAGTTCTTTGGAGTTTTATGTCGAACTTTAGGAGTAATTTTTATCTCATGCAAAAAAAGCTAGCGGTTTGAGGCATTCTATATTGCCTTTTGCCGAATAATACCTTTCGATAGTTGCATATCATTGGAAAAGTAATGCGGTGATTATAGGCTCGTGTATGGCGTTGTTTTTTGTATGACTCTGCTTATAGTTGGAAGCTTATCCTTAGTATCCTTACTTATTAAATTAGCTCAGGTTCAGAGCAAGCTCGCTCTGCAGCCCTCAGATTCTGCTTTTGTTATTTTGAACGTCATGACGCAGCTGCAATAGAATTCATCCAAGCCAGACGGCCTGAAAAAATAATGTGATACCGCACATATTTTAATTCGCGGAGGCTTACTCTTTAACGCTGTGGCTAATAAGTTACCCGGTAATTCTTTAGTCCACGTTTGGGGTAGGAACCTTGTAGCAGATTCTGGCGTCACTGCAAAAAACAGCCTTTTCATGGCATCAGTGGCTTGTGACCAGTCCACGATCGTCGAAGTGATGCTTGCAATAAGGATTCTCGCAAGAAGTGACTTTCTGAGAAACTGCCGATTAAACATTTGTACTAGCAACGACATCTTGCTGTCAAGCTTAGGTTTGGTAAGTCGCCTCGCAGCGGTTAAACTACGTTGCGAAGCAAGTGAACCCTTTTCTTTCAAAGAGGGGCTCATAGGTTTATCTGAAACCGTTGAGATGTATACGTATGAAAGCTCCTGGTCTAACTAGCTGGAACCATAAAATAAAAATAAAAGCAAGCAATGACGTACATTGCAAGGGATACAAAAATGACAGGCATTATGTACCATGGTATTTGAGGGTAAATCGGATACTGAGCAGTTTATATGTATTTCTTACGGTGTTTATGGAGAACTTTGTGAATTCTATCCGTTTTTAAACAAGAATATTCCGTGGAAACGCCGCTTACTGAAAGTATCAATGCCACACCTACGCCATGTAGGCAGCCAGCGACCTGGACTGGATGCTATGCTTACAAACGCGCTATCGGAGGTAAAGTGCGCAGTGGCAGATTAGCAAACAGTAGTCACTCCGAAACCCTCACGAGCGCTGCGCCTCGCTGCGATACAGACGGCCGCACCTTGAATATTTGTATTTAATCTCTCGCAAGGTCCCGGGATGCGCAACACGTAACTCCCTTGCCAAACCGCTGATTGGTCCACCGGGATGAATGAAAGCTGTGGTATTTCTCACTGTATCCTGCCAGCAATGGCAGAGTGGGAGGCTCACGACCCCAGCATCAAAGCATATACTCGTACGTCGCACCTTCAGTCGCTGCCATGAAACCGAAAAATTGCCCTCCTCCAAACGTGTCGTTTGCTTAACCTGTTGGGTACCTTTTTTTGCCTCACTGATTTCTAAAAGCCACCCAGCATTTTTGTCAGGTTGATCTTGGGACGCATGGTGCTCTGAACATCAGTGCCAATTGTGCGTACATCTTTGTGACTCTGCCGCTTCATTCATTATACGTATGTGCTTTACATCTTCTTTTCTGACTCTCTAAGCTATAATTGTTTCCGGATTGAAGGCAATGGCGTTCTCTACCATGTTGAGGACATGGGCTAGAAGCGGGATTTCCGCTTCTGCTTCACGTCAATTTTCTCGCTGTTTTTCTAGCGGTTCTGAATCAAAGGTACGCCCTCATGTATGATTCCGAAGCCTTCTCTACGTTTCGGTGTTTGATCACTGCAAAGGGCGGCGTTCGCCCTTAAGGTATACACTTTCCACTTGAGTGGTAAAGCTTTTACGCGTGATACTGAGCATACCGCACGATGAAGGCCAATATTCATCACTGGAAGAACATTTTGTTTTTTTATGAAATCCGTTACGTATTAATATGGGTTATGGATAATTGTGGTATTCGGCATTATGTTGTTTGTTTGGATACTTGTATAACACCGTAAGAAATTTGGGAAACCAAGTATCTGTATTTGCTCGATATATTTTTTGCAATGCCATCACTTGTAGATACCCTTGCAGTTTCATTTGCGTAAATATAAGGAGGTAAAGGGATATATATCATGGATGAACTAGAGCAAGGTTTCTTTTCTACCCATGAAGTTACTATACAGCGTGTATTAGAGATTTAGCTTTTGCTAGCAACGCAGTTTATATTCCCTTTATGGCTTGGGTTGAATGGTAAGGTCAAATAGTAAATAGCGCTGTAGAACATCCTTAATTTGCCCCGCTGAAACTGCTATAAAATTTGCTTTTTTTTTGTAAAATTATTTGCATAGGAAAAAAGCTTGTCAGTTATTATTTGCGGTTGGTGTGTATAGTACAATTGCAGATAGCAAACGTGTGCGAGGTCGCCATTGTGATAGTTGATGGGCGAATACCACTGTGTATGCCTACTATGTTTATTAGGCACGGACCTCACTTTATGTATTGCCTAAGTTTAAAACTGGAGTAGCCCTGGAATTGTAGCTCAGTGTGTTACTTTTGCAGAGGGCTAGCTTCACTTTGTTTGCCATTAATAAGAAGCCCTCATGGAGAAAGATTTTACCCTTCATTTTTTTACAGAATTTGTTGCTTTTTGCATAGTCTGAAGTTGAATGCACGTACGTTGTAATTTTTTTTTAATGTAAAGTAATTCAGAAGGATATTTGCTTTTTTTCAGTGAACGCTGCTTATAGTTCGCTGAGATTGCTCTATAAATTAGCTTGTATATTTCACGTGCCTCAATGCAGCAACTGTTGAAGACAGCCATGTATCCGTTGCACTTGGAATTCGGTGGAAAAATGGTGGACTTTGCTGGATGGAGCCTTCCTATTCAATATGGTAGTGATGGCATCATATCTTCACATCTTCACACGCGCTCTAATGCCTCTATCTTTGATGTATCGCACATGGGACAAGTCAGGTTTGTTTTCAATCACCTAATGGACCCTCTCTACTGTACTTTCTGGATGATACATACGTTATGGCTGATATCACACACTATAAAGTGGCATAGTCTATTTTTGTTTTAAGTTATGAATAATTGCATTGCCCGTTTCGCACCCTCTTAAGATGACGGCATAAGATTACTCATGGATTGGTGTTTGTGTATTTTTCATCTTGGATTTTGCCGCCATTTGCATCAATCCCATTGATTTTCAATTTTTTTCTTATGACCCCTACTCGGCCTTGATATATCTAGTCATGTATTATATATCTATGACATGAAAAAAACTTTGATTTCCTTGAGTCAGTATAGTGCTCTCAAGATTATTTTTTTAATGCGTTTCATATAATTGCTCTGCTTTCGATGAGGAACCCCTCATGCCGTTGCTCGGTGTGTTTTCGGCTCTTCAAATTTGATGTATTCGAAGAAATATAGCCTATATATAAGAGAGTTTATAGTGCTGCTCATAGCCTCTGTAGATATTTTTTTGATCATTTATTGCAAAGACCTTGTTGGTTCCTGATATCGCCACTAAGGATTGAAGATTCTCAGTTTATCAAAGTTTTTTGCTATAACTGATTCAGCATTACGTTTCATTTGATATTGTGGGTATGGACAAGTACTTGTTCCTGTTTCAATGATTCCCTCCATTGAAAGTCTTCAGCACTTTAAGCTGCCGGTGTGAGCATGTGAGTTTCATGAGCAAAAAGAGGCATAAAAGCTTTTATTAATGTCATAATGTTTAGTACTTCCCTCAAATGTGTTTTAGCAAGCTTTAATGCAAGTAAATTATCTTTTCTCAGAATTTACGGTGCCGATCGCATTAAATTCCTCGAAAAATTGGTTGTAGGTGACGTTAAAGGTAAGCCAAGATATTCTTTTTGCAGAGGAGGAACTGCAAGTGACCTTATCAAATTTTTTTTCGTTTCTTCGCATGTTATGCCTTTCCATTGTATGCAATAAGTTTTTTGTGTTATCCTACTTCTTTTATCGATTATACTTTATGTGTGTGTGCGTGTGTGTGGGATATACACCCTTCGATTGGGATATACGCCGTGTGTGTGAGTTTTTCTTCCTTATTTTTTGGCAGTAATACTGTCCCCCAATATCTGAATATCTGTTGAAGCTGCATGTTTTGTAAAATTAATGTTGCTTTCTCCTCTCGAATATGGCTCATTTTTTGGCTTTTGATATTTCGTTTATATGGCGTTATCTGCTTACTCATTACTCTGTGTTAATCTAAATACCTAGCTCTGCATATAATGGCTACTGCAGATATACTGAAGCTTTTTTCTTTAACCTTTCCTTTAGCGTTTTATATATCTTCAATCCTGCTCTTTATCAGGTTTGGCTCTCCATGAGGCAAGGCTTAGTTTGCTGATGAATGAGCAAGGTGGCATTAAGGACGATACAATCATAACTGCTCAGGTGAAATTTTTTCTGTTATTTTTTATGTGCTTATTCTAGTGATATTATTGAGATTCAGTAGCCCCCTGCTATTGTGGTTATTAGTAGAACTAAATTGTGGAGGGCTAGGGTGCTTATTATTTCTGAAAAATCTCACCCACAAAGACTCACAAAGACGCACACCCAAATTTAATGATTTCAATTGCTTGAACCTGCCATGTGTTATGCGCATTGAGCTCTAAGAAGATGAACATATGTGGCGTTTCTTCATCTAAAATGTCTTTTTCACAAAACATCAATTTTTACATCTCTTTTTTGTCATTAATCTCTAAAGCTTTCACTTTCGGTTCTTACTCAAATAATTCTTGTTAAAAGCAAAGGACTATGAGCAAATTTTATAGAAATTTTTGTATACAAAGCATTAATGAACAAATTTGTTTTTGTTTTAAAAGTGAATTTTTACTTTTTTCTTCGACAAGAGAGCTCATGAAATGGTCTACAGCTCGAGCGAAACGGAGACCTATGCTGAAAACTGCCTTTGAAGTATTTTTTTAAAAATGATTTGGTATTTTCTATCGTAGAAATTACCTGAAAGAAGCAGGACTCTAGACTAACGAAGTATCCAATTAATTTGAAAAAAATTTTGAAGATTTTGAAAAGTGTGAAATTTTCAGACCTGTGAACTGCGAATATGACCGAGAATTAGATATTCCTAACTTTTTATGTTTTATAACAATAGGGGTAGTTGTCATGCAGAGAATATCCTATTTTATGAAAAGTAGTTTCTTCTAGAGGCATCTTTTTTGGGTATTTTTTGTGTAAATCTCTTTTTTTCAAGAGATTTGGTGTATTTTAGCTTCTGTATTCATTAGTTAACCACCTTCGAACATACCTGCTACGCAACTTGCTCATCACCTTGTCTTTTTTGCAAAGAGGTGTACTATGTCTCACCATCAGTATGGAAGCTAGGGGAGATTCTATTTAGGAATGGACGAAATTTTGTGAAATTTACGTGGGAATTATGTTTAGGAGCTGCCATTTTCTTGTTTCGTGAATTTTGTTTTTCTTGTGCAATTACAGGAGGATTTTTTGAATGTCGTCATTAATGGAGGTTGCCGTGATAAAGATATGGCTCATTTAACAAAATACTTAGAGTTGGCCAAGGCTGATGGTCGGATGTTTTTTTTTTTCATGTTAATTTGTTTGTATAGTGATGAATTTAGCTGCAAACATAAGGTGGATTTTTTGGCGTAAAAACGGGGATTTTGGGGTGTTTTTTCATTGAAAAAGTGAAGTTTTTATTGTTTTTCATAAAGTGAATTTTCGAGTGTTTTTTCATCAAATTTTATACTGTGTGGTGATTTGCCTGATTTGTGGCTTGTCATTATCAACTCTCGCTTTTTACGTGAAGATTCTTGTCCCGTTTAATAATTAAAATAGACATAAAATTATATTATTTTGTTTTATCCTATGTATATTTCGCTTGAAATTTTTTTTCAACTATGAATTTTACACGAAATTATGCTAATACTTTTTGTTTCCATAATTTCTTTCAATAAGACATTTAAGCTTTTCCAGGTGTGATATTAATGCTTCTACTGTGTGGTATCGTGGACCTGGTACATTATGTAAGCATTTGAATGAATTTACGTTATGCTGGAAGTTTAATTCAGTTTAGCACCAATCTAGTCAACTTTTCACCTTTGAAGTTTAAACTTGGTTTTTTCCCAAAAAAATTCGTTCTTGAAGACTATAGACTGTCTTGGTGTTTTTTATCTTAATAGGCTATTCCATTCTTTCCATATAGGTATGGATGTTACAATGGAGCTTCTACAAGAGCAATCATTACTCGCTCTTCAAGGTCCAGAGTCAATGAAAGTTCTGCAGCAACTTTTGCCGTTTGATTTCAGTCTAGAGAAAATGCCTTTTATGACGGGTATCTGAATCTTGCCTTGAGAAAACATGACATTTTCGTCTCCTTTAAGCTATATTTTGTCATATAATCCCATTTTAATCGCTTCTTCGCTGAGATAAAATATGATAAGCGTGTGTTTTCTTGTAGTTTTTTGGTGGTTTAAATTGCAGGAGCTGTGTTATTTGATTAGTTGCGTTGTTGCAAAAAAATTTTAATAGGGTTTCCGGTTTCGGGTTTATGAGATACCAATTTTTTGCAAAATTTCCTTTTTTAACTCTCTGGATTAAGGCCCATTGTTTTTAAAGTTGAGTTTTCACACCTTGCAGATTTTTTTTAAGCTGTAGAATCAAATTGTGTGTTTTTTGAACTCTTCAAATGTGGAAGATTCTTGCTCTAATATGTCTTTGGATATTTCCAAAGCTTCTCTTCAGTTTATATGCATTATGTTTGTCTTTGGGTATGTTCTAGTGCTTCTGAAATATAATTTTCATCTCGCTACTGGTCTTGCATATTTCACATCAGGTGTGCGAACTACCGTCGATGGAATTAAAAATTCAATGGTTTCAAGATGTGGCTATACTGGAGAAGATGGGTTTGAGGTTATATCTCCCTCGCGACTTTTTCTTCATTGTCTCTAATGTGCATCATTCACAGTATTCGATGAACATAAAGATTTTATCCTCCTTGGAGGCTTTTGGAATGAAGCTCAGTAGACACTTGTGTGGGAGAACAAATTTTTATGCTTGAATTTCTGAGATTCGGGTATTTTACTTTGGTTCATAGTTGTTGCTTTTCTCTATAGTGTATATACACCCCATTGAACCTCGGGTTATCGTCACTTTTACCTTTTTTTCAAGCTTCTACTTTATTTTGAAATATTCAAGGTTTTTACGCATTTAAACCTAGTAACTATTCCTTTGAAATTGTGAAGGCTTACTGAGTTGGAGTGTCTGAAAAAATATTTCCTACACGGCATATTTGCGGTTTTATATACGCGCTTTTTCCTTTCGTGATTATTTTTGGGCCCTAGTTTGCACTTTTTTTAATTAAATCTTCTGTTGTGCGACTTCCATCTTACTAGTTTTGCCATGCCAGCACTGGGCGGCTGCATTCTATACTGTGTTCAAGTGTGCTAGATGTATATTCAAATTTACAATCGGACTGTGCGAACAATATGTGTGTGCTTCATACGGCTATCAATTTCTCTGAGTCTAGAGCACGAAGTTGCATGCAACTTCGGCGAAAAATGTAGCTTACCTGATGAAACAAGCGTGTATTTTGAATTTTTCAAAAAATATGTTTTTCCGTGCGGTATTCATCTGAGGAGAAGAATCTATCCAAGTCTTTTTGCTGATTTACTGGAAATGTTTTTGCCCAACTTTTTTCTTATTTTCACAGTCGCTTCATGAAGTACATTTTAGTGTCGTGAAATTTGCCTTCTGCTCAAACTTGATCGGCAGAGTAGTTTTTGTTGATAGTTTGTGACTTTTAGTGTTCTAGCTACTGCTCTGTACTTTCTTGCTCTTACAGTGATTTTGTATCGAATGCTAGCGTACTGCATGTCGTGATTTTATTCTTCAAATTGTGTGCGCTTAGATCTCTGTTCCTGATGGTTCAGTTGAGCAACTGGTGAGGAGACTTCTTTCATTTGATACTGTGAAGTTAGCAGGACTTGGTGCCCGAGATACGTTAAGACTCGAGGCTGGTTTCTGCCTTTACGGGCATGATTTAAATGAGGAAACGACTCCTATTGAGGCTGCGCTGACGTGGACCATAGGTATTTTTGAAGGAGCTTTGCTCTTTTTGTACTTTGATAATTGCCAAAATTCACTAGTATATATTTCTTTTTTGGTACAATTTATACGGTGCTTTTAAATGGGATTGAAGGTCATTCTACTAATGTATATCATTATATTTTCATGGCGTCTGAAAAGCAAGATGCTTCAAATAATGCTGCAAAACATTAACCTTTTACTAAATTGTGGTAAATTCATAATGTAAGAGCGAATTATGGCGGCTTTCTTTTTTCTGTTTGTCATAGTGAAGATGCGGATACTGTAACAGGTTCACTTGATATTTAAGGCAGCTAGATTTTGTGGAAATTGCATGCTTAGAAGATAGCAGATAATGCCTCTGATGCCTGTGTGCTTCGGATGTCGAGGCAGCCGGTATTTCGGGATTTAAGAAAGGGAAAGTGCTGGGATTTCTTCCAATTGTTGGAGCTTGCCAATTATTGGCCGGAATTTGGAGCATGATCCTGCGTTTTCGTGTGCTGATAAATTCGAATAGATGATCTTGTATCGCTTAGGGAAAGTAGTACATAGTGGCTTCAACGTGTGGGTCTGGATAGCCTCAAGGAGTAGCCCTCAACTTGCATAATAACCGCACTGCTAAGTTGCTGTTAGTTCAATTTTTTTGCTTTGATATATATACGGAAATGAAGTTATTTTTTCACTTAGCGAAGAAGAGAAGGGCTCCTGGAGAATTCCTGGGAGTTGACAAGGTTTTAGAGCAGCTAAAGAATGGTGCCCCTAGGAAGCGTGTAGGCCTCCGTTTCTTCGATAGGGCTGTGTTAAGAGGTAATTACAGAAAAGGCATGCTAATTATTTTCCTTCTGCAAGACAGTGAAATATTTTTCACATCGTGAAATCTTCTTGAGACATATTAAGGCTGTGAAGCTAATTTTTTATTGTCAAGATTCATGTTTTGTTCCCAAATGTAATTTTGGTAATGAAACCGTTACGATCTTACTTTTGAAATCATCTTTTCAAGTTGGTTGCTTCCTGGCCACGTTGATTTTTGCATTTCAATGTGTGATATTATAAGCGTACGAATAGTTTTTCCGTACAGAGGGAGCAAAATTGTTCAGTGAAGAAGGTGATGAGATTGGAGTAGTAACTAGTGGTACCTTCGCCCCATCACTACAGTTCCCCGTAGCTATGGCCTACGTGAAGACGCCATTCTCAAAGGTATGCATTGAGACTCTTCATTTGCATTAAAAAGTGGAAATTTTTTTCCTTCTTTTGCTAGCTACCGCTTTAGTACTGTATTTTTTATTCTGGAAGCTTCGGTTTGCGTAGAATGGCTTAGGATTGGCTTGTTTTTGTTCGCAATGAAGCGAATTTTGCTCCTTCAAGACGATGGTTACAGATTATATAAAAAGCGCTCTTTATAGAATTGCCATGCTAATTTTAATTTATCCCCAGAAATTCCTTATTTAAGATGTGTGATTGGTAAGGTGAAATTGTGTGCTTCGCTGGCTTGAGGCGCTTTCAGCAATGTAGTGAGCATTTCACGGTGTTTCGTATTGTGTGTTTTAACGACGGGGCCAATTTGCGGTTATGCAAATATTCACAAAATTGTTCCGGATATCCAAGAAATTAAAAAATGTAATTGCAATAATGAGGCCTGTGTGTTATGCCATGGAAATTGTTCCGTGCGTTTCTGGCGATATGTGCATTACCTTCTAGGCTATCATTGGACTAAAAGCAGTGTAAAGCGGTAGATGGAGGTAAACCACCTATTAAGTATGACATCTGCACCATGCAGAATGCTTTTCGATGATGGTGGTACTACACATTGTTACGGTTTTTAAGACTTTCTGGTATTCCATATAATCTTACATGGGTTTCCTTAAGTTCCATCTCATGCAGAGGAGATATTACATAGTTTATTTTATAATAGGAGAAGAATAGCCAAGAACTTCGATATGAGACATTTTTATAAGCTTATTTTATCACGAATTTTTAATATATCATTATTTTCTCGTGGTTTTAAAGATTTTAAGCTTCTTTGAACTGTTTAAATAGGTTGGCACCAAAATACAAGCGGAACTGCGAGGGAAAATGAAGCCTGCCGAAATAGCGAAAATGCCGTTTATACCTGCTTCCTTCTACCGCGTTCCTTAAATGAATCTAAGTTTTCTGGAAAGGCCGAATATCGCGATTGTGAGCTATTTAATCCATAATTTATGAATTTTGAATGGAAAACTGCTTTTGAGTTGAAGAATTATTTCGAATTAGCATGACAGCCATTTTCCACCAGCATCAGCTTAGCTTAGCGTCATGAAATTTGGTACATCTTATTCTTGCTTACCTGTGGTAGGAAATAAATAAAATTGGAGATTACCCTAACATGCTGCATGCGGTATTATCCTACTGTAATTTATCAAGACATGGTACTAATGCTTTGGAACTGCGCTATTTCTTTGTATTTTTGGAGCTGTTGCTTACCTGTGAGGATTGCGATTGGAGATTTTTACTAGCAATTACTGGTTTTGTACGAGAAAAATGATGCGTTGCATTGCTACTTGGCTGTGTATATGGTACTGGCTAATCGATTCGGGTGATATTTTTTAAGCTCAAGAGTTGCTGTTACATTAAGCTCCATCTTGCATAAGATATTTATGTTTATCTCGAGGTCGCGTATTGTATTTGTATGTATCGTACTCATCGCAATACTGTCTCCCTCGCTGTTTTATTAATTTTGGAAATAACGTGGTCTGCGAAAAATCAATGCGGTATGATCACTGCTAAGGTTTACTTTGGCATTGACTACAGATCGAGTAACCCACGCTGGAAGCATGCTTGCTTGTGCTGTATTATACTGGCGGCCTTTCTTTTTCCAGATTTGATACTTCAGAATGTAGCTAAATGTCTTTTCGGATGATTTTTATAAGTTTGTAACATGAATCTCTATGATTTATGCGCTTCATGGCATGGGTAGTATTCACTACTAGGTAACTCACTTGTTTTATGAACTAAAAATATAGGAAAGGATTATCTCAGGAGTTATAGCCTCTGATGTTCCATAACTGTTTGAAACTGTGTTTGTTCGGGGATGCCTATTGCTGACTTTGCCTACTTTTTTTCATATGCTCCTTGATGCGTGCTACCGTTATCTCGCATAATAATGGTCGTAATTTCTCTTAAAGTTTATGAGCACATTAAAGGGACTTTTTGGACCTGAGAATCTGTAGAAATTTTCTTTGTAAGAGGCATTCTCATTGCTGCAGGAAAAGTTATCATGCCAAACAAGTGATACAACGCTTGTTCTGCGAAAGCTGCGTGTGTACTCGCTGTTCTACTCGAGTGGCGGTGTCATTCATCATGTTAATGCGACAATGCTAAAGCAGTGACTGAACTTTCTCAATATAAGCGTGCAACCACAGGGATAGATTCGTATCCAACGAAGTGACGCGTAAATTGTTGTCGTTCATCCTCAATACATAATGTGATTCAAATTGACATGTGCTGTTTTAACGTACTCCTGCGTTGGCTTCCGGATATCGAAGCATGGAGTCTAGTAGTTATATTTGTCCGCAGTGGTAAATACATTTTCTCCCGGAAGATGCTCAAAAGTTTATGCGGTTTACGCCGTGATGTACGCAAACATTTCGAATTCATAAACAATATGAAACGTGGTACCCACCGAATTTCAAGGCGAGAGTTTTATGGTCTTAGGGAATATTCTTCCCGGGGGGCACATTGCCTAAATTTAAGTAGAATTTAGCGGTGCTATACTAACATCTGTTATGTAGCAATGAATTTTCCCTATGGCCGCGTTTGGATTTGAAAAGGTAGCAATAACTGTCAGGATTTATCAGTTTGCTCAAAATTGTGAATAGCATAGTAAGCTCCTCCTGGGCGCAAGCTACTGGTCGTATCTCGTGGACATGGTGTCATTACACGGCCTCGTAGCTATGGAGTTCACGTCTCTTACCAGGGCTGATGCCCTTTTGGGAGGTATAATACTTAATTTACCAAAAAAAATATTCTGGCAGGTGAAATGTACAGTAGTTGTGCTCTCCTGAAGCCTCAATGGGACAGAACTTACGACGCAGCATGGGCGGGGCGTATGCCGCTTTAGCAGTCGTTGGTATTAGCTTCATGTATTCCGTTTTCTCGCATGTTTTTGGAGCCGCTGTGTTATCTACTCCAGCTATTTTACATCCGAACGGTATGTTAGCATCCCAGTTGAACAGTTCCTGCTTGGGTGCGCTGATTTGGCGATAGGCTTTTATTTTTTGTCTCGCTAGAGCCAAAAAGAACGTTTCGTTACACGCTAAGCAGCGATGCTAGGGCCATTTTGTCCCCAAGTGTTTTGCTACGGGTAAACCTTCCCTGTACGCCAAAGAATAGTATAGCGTATTCTACTTTATGGTACGCACGCTGGGTGCCATGCTGATGCGCAACCAAGCCTATTACGCTGCTTTCCCTGCTGAAATCACTAATTTGAAGTAGATAGGCTCCAGAAAATCTTTTTTTTAATATGTTGTGGACAGCATAGCAGTGAACTGCCTGCCCTTCCTTCTGCTTAAAAGGCTGTAGAGGATTAGGCCCTGATAAACAGAAAGCATGCGCCTAACTGTTGTTGTACATAGCTTTTCAGAAATGCTCAAAAAATTAACCTTTGCACACCGGTATTTGATAAGAATATAACCGAATTCGATGTGCTATCAAATATTTCCAGCTCAATAATTTTTTGTTCTTAATTTCTCTCCCCGAAGCATAACTTCTGCGACACTTTCTTTAATCTCATGGCTAGGTCCCGTGGGGATGGAAGCTTTGCAAAGGGGAAGTCAAATTGTGGCCCGACGTGATGAAGTGAGGATTGCTAAGGTTAGCAGTATTGTAATTTGTAAATTTCACTTCCTTATGACTATAAGACAAGCTCTGTAAGCTTGAATGCCGTATGTCTAGAATAATCAGCTCTTGTAATTGGGTTAATACCCCACCATATGATCATGTGGGAAAGGTACAATCTGAAGACACGGGGACCAAAAATTTTGTTTTGTTATTTTTTGGCTGATTTGTTTTTCCAACCTACAGCTTCTCAGTAGACTAGGCGTAGTTCGTGCTCGATACCTTTTATATGCATCCTCATCATCATACAGTGAGCTATTTTACCATACAAAATAAGATATCTATCGTCATGCATATATCTCAATGATTCAATGATGGATTAAAAATATATTCTACACTCTTTGCAGAGGAATAAAAAGTCGGTTGCGCAGCCACTCTCAGAGGTAACCGAAAATATGCCAAATTAAGTTACAATTGGCTTAATTGCAAGGATTTATTATATGTATAAACATAGCTTCGAAAGTTAAAAATGAACAACTGTATTCTATGGAACTTTTCGATAAGTGCGATTTTGCAGCACGCTGCATTAACCAAGATTTTCAGACGCTGTTTCCACTGTATAGTCTTATGGTAACTACCATGATGTATCTACAAGATTTCGTTTTTTCTTTAAGAGGGTAGGAAAAGCATAGCTGAAGGATTCTAAAGAAATTTAAAAATTGAGAATTCGCAGGATACATCGCTTGGTTTTTCCAAAAGTCATCTAATCTAAAAGATATATTGCTTTTTCCCTGTTATGAACTAGTGATGTGACTGAAATATTGCAAATTGCGCCCATTTTATGGCTGAAAGAACTTATACCAGAATCGGTTTAGCCTGTGGACCAGAGAGAAATTACGGAGGTTGGAACACTTAAAACACAAGGCACTTCTATTACTTCGCCTGATAGCGCGGTATTTAGATTTTATTTATAGTAGAGACGCTGCTTGTATTAACTTAGCTTGAATTGGTTTTGCTAGGTGTCATCTGCTGCATTTAGCGGGAGTGCCAGTAAACAGCTACAAACTCATGACGGAGCAGCTTCCCAGAGTTTCCAGGCTTCATTCGTAAGACTCATTTTCTCAATCTAAAAATTTTGGGGGAAGCAAAACTTATCAAACCTATTAAAAGGCAGTACCACCCTGGATATTGAAATTGGCAGAAGCAGTCGCCGGTGCAGGAATGGGGCTTGCGGCCCTTGGTATAGATCTTCTAATAATCACTGCAATTACAACATAGCTTGTATTTTCTTCAGGAGTCCCAGGGGTACCCGATGTGAACATTTGTGGAAAGAAGCCAATTATACGCGAGTTAATGCTTTGCATTCAAAATGGTAAAACAACGGCATATTTTTAAGACTCGAAATTGAAGATCTTTCACATTTACGGTGACATTTCATCTAACGGTCCCATTCAAATCATCTTAGCAACATACATTTATTAAGATATACCTTTTTAATCTGCCTTAAGTGGTTTTAATGCGAAATCAAGCACAGGGCAGGGATCCGTACAATGTCTAAAATTTATGTTCGGTAAATTACATTTGATTTGCAGTAGCATATTAATACTCTGTATTCACTGTTAAAAAGAATGCCTTGCCCAATAGATAGCGTTTCAAAATATTTTACAGCAAAAGAAAATAGTTTTGAAAATCGATTAAAGAAATCTAATTTTCCACTTTTTTAGCTATGGAGGATGTTCGAGCCATTTTTGAGACTGGAAAGGTACGCTACGTGCTAGGGTTCAAGGAGTATGGTGATATGCTCTGACATCACAAAATTCTCTCGGAACGTGTACTCCACGTGAAAACTTTCCAAAAAAGTTTCTTCCAATTTGCCACTCTTCCACAGCTTTTAGGCTGTACTATTTAATTTTTATATGAATTTCTATTGCAGGAAGTTATAACACTAAACATGAGAGTGAGATCAGGAGGAAGGTTAATTTAAACAAGCGCTGTTAATACAAAAAGTATGTAAACAAAGTTATTTCAGAATGGGCGACAAGGCATTGATAAGACTCAAATCTTTATCCTCGCGTCCGTTTGCAAAATTGCTGATGTAAGGAGACTTGTCATTAGCGAAGGGTGAAAAAAGTTTGTGCACTTCTACGTGTTTTCCAACGATGTATGCTAGGCGGGCCACTGGTACAACTATGGTAAACAGAAACAAGCTTTCATGATATTCCTTCAATTTCTTATTAACCAGGAACTCCATGTTCCTTTGATTTCTCGGACTAGCCTTTTTTTCAGTACGGGTGTATTATTTGTGCTAGGTGCAGTTACCTTTTATCCTTTAAAACTATGCTAGAGGCATCAAATAACTGCTGGAAAGCAGTTTTCAGCGTTGCTTTATTAGATTTCTGCTATCGCACTTTCTTATTATGAAGCATGGTGCACAGTGTGCTCTAGGTCATCTGCAGGCATATATTCTACTTATTCAGTTTCACAAGCTAACATAACCATAAATTTTGATTCAGGTTTGCCAGTTTTTGATGCAGAGAGAATCCACTCCGGATCGGCAAAGGTGGCTTGCTGGCAGTATTCTAAGCTTGATAACGGATATACCCGTTGCTACTGAATTAAGTGATTCTAAGACAGGATCATTTGGCCATATCAATGGTACGCTTGCATTCTTGTAATACATTGTTATGTGTTAAGGAGTTAATTTGCTGGAACACGTTATCCTGCATCGCTCAACATAGCATATTTCTATTTTTAAGTATCGAATGTATGAGGCTCATCGATGGTAACCAGTCTGCAGGTTATGAATTAGTAGTTCTTTTAAAACGAATACATCTTCAGGTTATTTTTGCATGTGATACCTTGTGTTAAAAGTTTTGCTTAATCTGTTTTATGATTACCGTGTTCCCTGGACAAGATAAGTTTAATGAGAGACTTTGAATTTAATTTCGAATATGTGCTATTAAATAACCCTGAGAACGTTATGCAATCAGCCTGCATATCTAAACAGTAATAAGCCGAACTCAGATACGCGCATGTACTTTCTGCAGTGGTGCTTCCACGCCCTTCTAGAATTAGGCGACCGGATAGAGAGATCCGTCTGCTGAAATCTGGAGTAGACCCGCACGACCTCATGAGTGGGGATTTTCTAGGTTATAATAAAGTTAAAAACAAATTGAAAAACAAATTACAAATCTTTGCACTATCTCAATGCAGGAGCGGAAATGATCTAAGAATTTTATGTAGTGATCGAAAAGTTAATACATAACTACGTGGTTCTTGTGGGACACGTATCAAAGGCTGAATAAGTGGACTTCGTTGTATGCTTCTTGCGGTCTACGGGTTAGGGTCATGAAGTCTTTTGGTGCTTATAAATTAGGTAGAGCTGCCCAAAGTTTGATACTCTACAGCTTACCATTTTACTGCGGCATTTATTCTTGGTAACTTGTAAAAAACCCTAGTATCATGCGCATATGGGATTGCATGGTTCCTGGTATATTTGCATGTTCCACATGTGCTCTGTGCCTTGATGAGATTAAGTGCCAACTTCTTATGCATTTTATTTCTATAAGTACTGCATGAAACTACAAGAGTTATCCTGTTTCATCTTATTGCGCAAATTAACGAAGCGGAGTATATTAGTGCCCTAGTCACTGCTATATAGCATAGCATTTTATGTTTAGCTAAGTACATATTTTTTGTAACAAGTGGCTAAATCCTTATATGATGTTGAGAATTGTTCTTGCTTGTTAGTAGATGGAACGACACAAAGCCTTTGCTTTCTCCACTAAAGCATGAAAAATCACTGCCATCCAAGAGCATTTTTCAGTTGTACTTCATTCAGGTACGGCAAAGCATTTTGACGTATTTGTTGGTTGCCTTAATAAAGCATTTTAAAAATTACACTATTGAAATGACTGCAGGAAAGGTGGAAAGATAGGACTACATAAGTTTAGCAATCGTGGCATTATAACTAAAAATATTCTAAGATGAACTAGTCTTTTTCAATGTCCGAAAAAATATCTCGCAACGTTTTTGGTACTACATCGTTAATGTCACAACGCATGTACATCCCACTAAACGTGTTGACAACTTTACTTGATGCATCAGAGTAAGTTAAACTATAAACTGGAGTGGGATTTACTAGTCAATAGTTTGTTATAAACCAATTTCACCTAGATGACGTCTTAAATGATTTCGAAAATATTTTAAGCTGGAATTGATGAATGCAAACAAAAAATATTGCTACGAATCGCATTTTTTTTGTGGTAACTTCGTAATTATGCATTTTGGATATTTTTATAACTTTTATTATGCAGTATATATTAAGCGATAAAATATTAAGGAAGTTTGAGAGTGCAGCTGGGATTTGTTCTGCTACTTTGGCCGGAAACCCGTGTAACCGTTCTGCGTCATCCTTATTTTAATCGCAGGAATCACGCATAAAACAATAAATGAGAGTAGCAGCCTATTCAATTTTTTCCTATTGCAAAGCGGTGAAAATATGGGAAAAAAAATTTGTAGCTCTCGTAGGGGATTATGAGGAATCGCCTTATTAAGCTCCCGAGTTAAGTGGAAATGTTACGCATAGCAGCCACAAAATATTTGAGTAAGCATATAGCACCGAGGTAATCTTAGCTCTATCTCATGGAGGCCTGTAGATCAAATACACCGAAAATTGTCACTGTAATTTCCAGCCGCTGTGTCCATACGAGATGGAAGCGGCATTACCTTCTTAAGTCTTTGTAGTACCTGCATCGACGCATTCCTGCAAAACCGCTCGATGAAAAAAAATGCTAAACTGTTGGATAACTTTATTATTTAGGTGAATTGTATCGTTCTTGGATAAAGCCCTTGAAAATTTTTCCTTCCCTAATTGTCCTGTGCCTAGCATTTGTGAATTATACTGAAAGGTTCTTTTTGCATATAGTACAGGCTAGAAAATCATGCTCCAAAATTTTGAATTAGTATCATTAATAGCGCGAATACCCTATATATGGAGACAAAGCACGCTGAACATTGCGCTTTTTCCCGTAGTTGCGGTAGCATACTTTTGTTTGCGGCGAGCAAGATTAGTCCGCAATTGCTTTTAAGTATGAATTATGTCAAGCCGTTTCGTAAGTCGGTATGTGGGGAAGTAGATTGAAATTTCTAAGCTAATATATCAAGTTTTTGTTTTTATTGCTGGCTCCTCCAAAGAAAAAAAAGCGCCTCATCACTTTCTTTGGTAGTACCGCTCACTTTTTCGCGTTGATTAAACAAAACAACTCAGCGTTGGGGCAACCTTTATAAAGTGAGGGAAAATTTAAGACCCAAAGGGGTATTGTCTTCGAAAGCAAAAAAATGAGACGAGGCAGTTTTTTTTTTATTCAAGCCATAGGCTTAATATTTGCTTGGCTATTCTCTTTTTTATTCTTGAAATCTCTGAAGGCGCAGAATGGCAGCAGGCGATACTTGCAAAAAATCTGGGTAATGGTAGGTTTCTATTAAGAACAATTTATGGGAAAGACATTTGATGAAGCTGCTTCTATAGTTCTAGCGCTTCCCTTCCACTTTTATTAATTTAATAGATACCACAATGGTTTATTTTCCGTGAGCTTCGGCAAGCATTCATTACAGAATTTGTTACGGCTAAGGGAAACTAAGCTGTACTTTTAATCATTGAGCATTCTATTGCGCCTCATTAGCATTACCACGAATTTAATTATGAAAATATGCTTATTAAATGCTCTGCTAGCCTCAGGAATTAAAAAAATTCGCGGCTTGCAATTTTTTCCTTGTTTTGGCAGAGGCCTTTACTTTCGAAATTTCTGGCTCAAAGCGTATTGTCTTACTTTATTATTTCATGACGTTCCTAGAATGAAAACTGCTGATTTAACCCGCATCCCTCCTATTTTTTACCGCCTCTTATAGGTCTTTAGTTCTGTCATTATGTAACATCTTCGTTCAGGCCCCGCTAATTTTTCTAGGTTACCTGGTAATTTATGTTTTCGTCGATTTTCTTCGCAGTCTGCCTGATGTTCGAGCTATTTCCTGTGATCAACAACGAATTATACAGGTATTACTTCTTTCTGTATATTAGCTTTATGCAGCATCGTAGCAGCCTCGTTAAGGAGCAAGTGTTGCGGTTAACATGACTAGGAAATTGAGACGGAAAATACGATAAGCTGTTATATACTCCATAGAATTATATTTACATCATAAGCTTCCTTTGTGATTGATTCCACTTTTTTATTTTTACCACTTTCGTGCCCAGCGCAGTTACTGTGGTGCCGATAATTTCATGCGAATGGACATCATTTCAAAACAAGTTGCTCTCGCAATGACAGAAAAACCTTCGATACTCTTTGGTAAGTTCGCCACACTCTCTGTGCGTCACCTACAGGAACTAGAGGACTTGAAAATTTTCCTTAGATTAAATGGTTATTCCTCAAAGGATTGGTGAGGGCAAATACTCGCGCGATTGACACTGTTTTTAAATCCACAGAGCTCCCCGATTTCCTTTGAAGTCAGCTTCAAAGCTCCAACATAAAAATTTACATGTTTAATATATCTCTGGGAATAAGACGAAAGCTCTGATCGGAAAAGGAATACCAGATAACAGGGAAAGCCTACCGGCTAGAATGAACAGTTATTATATATCCTATGTATATTTCCATATTGCTGTATCGAATTCTTCCAGGAAAAGGCACTTTTGCCTATCTATATATAACTCAGTTGCCTTGGCCACATTATTCTTATTGTACACCATAACCTTGAATTAGGTAAAAAAAATTATATAAATGTCGTTATGCAAGTCCTGGATATCGCTTATGAATGCACAAAATGTAGTGTTACAAGCATATCGAATTTCTCCAGCAGCCACATACACACACATATGAGTTAGCAATGTTTATTTAATTACGGCGATAATGCTATATTCAGAAAGCATTCCAGCTATACAAATGCGAAACTTAGAATCATGCCTGCTAAAGTTGGCGCAGTACATTATGCTATACTTTTTAATCTCTTGATCATTTCACGAACATGCTATTTCATTATTCTTATACCTAAAATGCTCATAGAGTATGAAAAGTTCGCCTATCCTACTTAGCTATTCGATTGGCCGTCTAATAACCGCAGATATTATTCCTTAATAGGCGGCATGTCGTGTCGCGCTTCCTCTGGGATATAACGACGCGTACGATTAGCATGCCTTTCTAGAATGATTATAACAGCAGCAGAATTATATCACCATCTTATTTGAGATACGTGGAACGCTTGCACCCACTTCCCTTAGAGTAACATATATCTTGTGAAATTCCTGCACATGTTTCATGATCTGAAGCTCATGCGATAAATATTACGCGTATCGGATGAGACAGTTATCCACGGAATCAGTGATGAATTTAGGTGTTATATAGACAGGCCCAGCAAGTAAATTACTCCATAATTTCCATTTTTATAGTTTTGCCATGCATTCGCTGATCAATTTTGGATTTGTATGTCTATACGGGGCATAGCTACTCGTCAATAAGCATTATCATGAACCAGTTTTTCTCTGTGCAGCTTATTTTTTCAGTATGAACTACCCTTTCCTAATCTTTGGAAAAAAGGTTTGAGTAACACAAACAATTGCTTAACTTATTTTTTGCAGTCTCATATAGGAAGCTGTTGGACACGCCATAAACATGTTTAGAATCATAGTTTTGGAATTTTCAAGGGTGCTAAGCAACAAAATAAATGCACCCCGTGGATGCGCCACATTTACATCTCTAGTACATGAAAGCAAAGGTGGAGCGAACAGTCGTACCCTTAATAGCGCGGTTTTTGCAGATTTTTTCATCGACAAGTGGAGAATCTTAGCTAAGTTTCATCACTTTCCACTTTATGAAATAACTTCATCATGGCGAGTGGGTGGTGCTACATTACTGCAGTACAGCACTCTATAATAATCCCTACTAAAATTTTCACAGCCTACACAAGACATCATCAATATGTTAAGTGTGAAAGGTAGTATCTGCATCTTTGATCTGACTTTTCATGCTATATCACAGCGTTGTAACTTCCAGGGAATAAAGCTTTAAACAAAAGTACTGATGCGCATACCTTTTAGGGTATAGCGGAAAAAAAAATATAAATAATCGTATTTATAGGCAATGATTCGGTTGTCATGCTTCCAAGCAGCAGTAGTTTAGGAAAAAATTGGTGGCTTATTGAGTATCAATATTACCAGCCTGCAAATATTTGGGAATATGCAATTCCAGATGACCGTAGTTTATTTACCAATAAAGCTAGCAATAGGTGACTATGGCTGCCACTGCACATACTGTGTTGAAGGAACTCAGTATTATGTTTCCGGGAAATACCGCGGCGGCTTCCCTATAAAAATTATCAGATTCCACCTAGTTGTCATGAGAAACAGCGGAATTATCAATTCTCAAAATGTCCATATAACATGCTGGTGAGTTACCGCTGTTTGGGGCGATAAAAAATACAGCAACTCCACGCTATAAATCTTAGAAAAATTCGCCTTAATTCGCCTAGCGCTCATTTTTCGGATATTCATATCTTCGCTATTCAAGAACCTTTGGTCCCTGCGTAGGGACCGTCGGCTATAGCTTGGAAGAGAAAATTTCCACAGAATTCAAACATGTTAATGCATATCTTAAGCAGGCTTATGAGAGGCTGCACCCATTATCAGAGGTCATAATGAGGGCTACCTCAAAAGCAAGAGTCTTTTTTAATTTTTCGCATCCTTCAGGGATTTGGCAGCGCCAAAAATGTTTATTGCTGGTGGTGCACAGACATCCAGATGCTTCCAACAGTAGCCTATCCTTTTCTTATCGATGCTTACTTCCTACAGTCCCACTTAGCAGAGCCTTCAATGGCGTTACTCACCAACGAATAATATGCATAGCTAGGTAGTCGTACGCCTAAAAGGGAGAAGGGCTTGAAAAACTACTAACGGGTGTATTTGTAGCAGAGACGTTTGTCAATTTCAATTTGATGCCTTTGTCATTCAAAATTTGCCATAAAAAGAAGCTATTTCAGTTCTAAGGTGTCTTCATAGAACTTAAAGTACTACGCACGCCCAGTTCTTGTGAGCGATTTTTAGCTAGATTCTACTTTTCTTGATTATACTCATTTTCCCTTTAAGCAGGTAACCGCTTATACTGCTTGTTCAAAACTCAGCTTATTATGCTCGCGCACTGAATTTTTCCTGGACCTGCTCTTCTAGTGATATTTCACAGCATCCTTACCATAATTTTAGCCATCCGTAGGCCTCGAAAGCATATTGCTATCTTGCCCCTGCTTGCTTTAACTTTCGCGTAGGGCAAAAGCTTTAAAAAAAAAGCATGGCAACGCGTCTTAAGGGAACAAGTTACCTGCCTCAAAAATTCTAACAAAGAAGGACATATCTTTACCGCCTCTTCTTGTATAAAATTTCAAAGCATATTCCCGATGCCGAAACCAGTATGAGTAATACCTATCAAAGCATTACATTAGTAAAGATTAAGGAATTTCCTCACGAGGGGTGCAGAACATCAGATCAATTTCTTCTTACCACTTAAGGCTAGCACTACTGTTGTCCGGTTTAGCTAAGGTAAGACCTAATACAAATTTAGTGCCGGAGCACGTTTTTAACTACATAAGCATTAAGTATTGCATTGAAAGAATTAGTGCGCGATCTCTGGAAAGTAGAGCGTCATTACAAGAGTGCAATAAAGAAATAAATTAAGAAGCCAAGTACCTCAAAAAGAGTTATTAATTGGAACTGAAAATAGCGCCAATATGTAAAATCAACGCTTAGCAACATCAGAAAGCTCAACATAAAAAAACCCAGATAAGGGATACTATCTGTATCGTAGATAATGAGCCCCAAGACACAAAGAAGCACAAGGAAACAAAAAAAAGGCACACACTTTGTTAGGCACTGAGGAAAACATAATTTATCATATCAAGAGTCTATACAGAAAGTGACAGACTGAAGCACCTGAAATGGTCATATAGCTGGAGCAAGGACTTCAACTTTATAGAATCAGAAAGACGTTTAGCATACGCGCAGAGAAACAAATTCTTCCACAGATACTTTTCTTGACAATATACGGAGCGCTAATTATTTCAAAACTTAGACACCACATCAACAGTAACTCTCGGAAATAGTATTGCTGCGCACTTGTAGTTTTGTACTTACAAAAACAGAGAGAAAGAGCTTAAAGTGCATGAAGTCGAAACCTTTAAATGAGCGAAAAAACTTTAAACTTAGCAGGTTTGTTTTTATTATATTTCCTTATTTTCTTTTGAAAAAGAGCAATCTACATCAAGTGATGTACCTCTGAAATTATCTCCCAAATCGTTCATAAGTAGTAATGTCAGGATTTCTAGTAGACTTCGCCGGCAAGTTCTAGTATAATGATACAGCAGAGTATAGCATCTAAAAATTCCATCATACTCATGGTAAGAGTAGCTACTTCAAAATTAGAAGTTAAGATTTCGATGCTTAAAAAGCATGCCACTACTCCGCACAGCTATCCACACGAATCTCTGAATGCTTAACTTGTGCATGCACAAAATATAGTGTTTCCTCGTAATCCTGCGAATATTCCAAAGTTTTTCACAGCAGAAAAAATCAGAAGAAAAAGTAACACACCAAGATGCTCCCTCAAACGCAGTCCTGCAAGAGATGCTCGACTGGCACACCCTGACTTATGCTGAAGATTAAAAGAGAGCGCATTGTATCAATATCTTGCATAACAGCAACACGCACATGAATACAATATATATGAAATTGCATAGTCTAGCTAAGGTAGAAAACATCAATATCACAGTGCCTTACGTTGAAAAAATTCTGCCAACAAGTGAAAAAAATTGAGGTAATGGCTACACGCTTAATATAGCCCTAAATACTGGAATGAAAAAAGCAATTGACTAAAAAATGATAGAAAAATAAAAAAAATATAAATTAATCCGCTTTTGCTTTATGAAACAAATAGGCAAGATCTCTTGAAGGGTATCAATGAAATTGAACAAAAAAAAAATTCAAAGGCATTCCAGCAGTAATTTCCATAAAAGACAGAATAAAACCATCACAGCATTTTGAGAAATCGCAAAGTACAGAGTACAACTACCATGTACGTTCCAGTAGATAGAATAGTGCAAATAAGATGGATTAAAAACTAGAATACTAGCCAAAATAGGCCACAGAATACCGAAAAAATCTTACCACTTGATGTATTGGAAGATGAAATCCGCCATGACCAGTAACTGAATAACCTGAAATAAGCACATAACTATCAGATTATTCTTTAAAGACATCTTTGAGAAGTTTTATACGTAATTCCATACCGGGAAAAGCAGGCAGCTGTAAAAAATTCAAAAGACAGCATTTCAAAAAGTATAAAAAGGCTTTTACAAGCTGCAAGACTTAACACTCGTTAAGCCTAAAGTAACACAGTAACGTATAATATGAGCAAAAATTGGTAGAACCGGAATAAATCATGAGAATTAAGCGATTAAACACAAAAAATTATATGTAAAATAATCCATATGAACTAGCTGTGAAGATGCATAAGCAGCAATACGAGCGCAGGAGCGTATAAATTCCAGCGTGAGAATACTTTACCTGCATAACGATAACCCAGATTCCCACGAAGTACTGCAGCTGAGCAATAAAAAAAAGAAATCAATTCGCGCGCAATCGCTAGCTGATTGAAAAAAAAAGTGATTTCGTGATACCTAACTGTGAACAAAGGGAGCCAAATATAATGAGATAAAAAAAATCATCTTCCTTAGAATAAAAGCGAATCATCCAGATATACCCTTCTCTACACTAGCAAGCATGCCATGATAAAAAATCCGCATGAAGATTCATCTATTTTTTTATTGCGTCCGCATAATAGATTATTGGGAAAAAAAAATCATCGGCAACGCTTCAAACTCGACAAAGTATCAAATCCTAAGCACAAGAGCCAAAAGCAGAGTCTCGAGCACTCTTTCTTACCTTATTTTCTCCGCATATATCAGAATATGAAGAAATCCAGAAAACAAACGAAAAGACCTAAAGGAAATAATCAGCAAACCCCATGAGCATTTATTGAAAAAATATCAAAAAATCAATTCAAACACAGCCAACATTACTAGCTGAAAAATTCAAAGATAATTGCGCTTCAAGCAGTTAAAAAAAAATTCCTGAACACATGGTGGCTGCAAAAACAATAGGTTAAAAACATTAGAGAAAAACAACATATCAAAGCTATCCGAATACGTAAAAAACAGTAGGTTTTGCAAATTCTGGCACTCAAACCTTTGATAATGCTTGCCCGGCGAGGAAATGACTCATAAAAGGCTCAACCTTCCCCTAAAGCATAGAAATAAAGAAAAAACTGAAAAAATGTTTATTCAGGGAAAACACACAAACAAAAGTAAAACGGAAAGCCCAAGAAAGCATGTCAGTTTCTTCATGTTAAAAACTTGAGACATGTTCAGAATTAGTACGCTCGGAGGTATAAAAAGCAGGGTCCCTTCATTTTAGTTTAACATCTACACTTTATGGGTCGAAACACCACTAGTCTTCATTGGATTGGCATCTCTTTTCACACAATAATGCAGCCAGGAAAATGAAGGGCCAAACACAAAAAAAAGGATTCCCAAACATTCCATATAATAACATAGAGCGAACACAATATCAAAGGCATCACGACTGAAGGAAGCAGCAGCAAAGGATGCTAGGTTCTTATCACATGTATCTTGCATCTACTTCAATCAAAACCACTTAATTCTGCTGCGTCTAACTCTGAAGAACTTTTCTTAGCCATTTAAGATGCTAGTAAAAGCTCCTCTGCCAATAACTCCTCCGGCTAATGCTAGAAAAAAGTACAATATCAGAGTTAAATATACGGAAAACAAGCAACCAAACAGCCCCCAATTTACTTCCTCTTAAAGCACTCTATAACTATGCTAATAGCAATAGCAACGCACTACTACTTTAAGAAAAACAGCTAGTTCTTACCACCCCCTCCGTCCTGGTTAAAAAATCTATAAATGATATTATGGTGAAGATGCTGGAAGAATGAATATCTTCTCAGCTAGCATGTGGCTAATTATAGCTTATAAAAAGTTCTTGACTTACCTCTTTCTGAAACATGAAAAGCTGTGGCAGCACACATACTGCTTCAAGATAAAGTGCAAATGTCCAGGCAACCTGAAGCAAGATAATTACAGGAAGGTGTGTAATAAGCAAGTATGGCTAAGTAGAAATCTGGCAGCCAGTAATAATCAACACAAAGTTGCCCCCCTCTGCTTACTTCATAAAGATGGTAGACGTACTCATCAAATTTTTTGCGAACTTGAAAAAAAAAACAAATGGAGAAATCAATAACAAAAAAATCCAGGATTTTCTTCAAGGAGACTGTACGCGAGCTCCTCTAAGCTCTCTTGAAAAAGTGAGTGTGTGCGTGTGTGTCATGTGTGTTGTGTGCGTTGTATGTGTCGTGTGTGTGCGTATGCATCTCCTCCACAGTTATCTCATTTTCTCCCCTTTTTTTCCCTTCCCTAACATATAAATTTAATCTCCGCATACTCTCCATTCCCCACAAAACAAAAATAACCAGCACGACACCACAACCGCAATTCTGCTATGGCGAAAGAAGTTTACGCAAGCAAAGAAGACCAGAACAAAAAAATGCAGGCATATTATCATAGAAGTACAAAAGGAAATCTTTTGATTTTTATGTATCGAGTTGACATTGAAAAAAACTTGTCTGTCGCACGGCGCATAAGACGAATGATAACTTATAAAAGTCTACTATAAAATTTTCCCAAACTTTAACCATTCTGTTTTTTAATGCTAGTTATAGCATGCAGTGCAGAGCTCCTAAAAAACTGCAGCTATCTTCACCAGCGTCACTTATCAGAAGAACTTTATTCGTAGAAATCGCGCATCAGAAGGCAATCATAGTAATACTAGTCACCAAGGGAGCAAGAAAATATTATTAAAAACTATGAAAAGGAGCAAAACCAGATACATCCTCACTAATGCTATCAACAGGTGCAACGTATAGAAAAGATTGTGGCGAATTGAAAACTCACGCTCAAATTGTTATCTTAGAATCATCCCATTCTACGTATAAACTTTCGCGCATACATGTATACATTCATTAACCTTCATGCCCTTTAAATTTTCCCGATAGTCTGAAGTACTAAATGATAAGTTTAGACTTACATCTGCCGGGAAAAAAGAAATCAAAGAAGGATGGAGGATAAGAGCCAAGATAAACGCGGATGCCACTAATATCCAGTGATAAAAAGAATCATTCTTCGTATTGTAAGTGTTCTTATAACGAACTCGGCAGAGGTAGACGATGGAACCCGCCAGACAAACGCTGATAGACTCTACTACTTGATATACCCAGTCACCACTTTTATCATAGGGAAGGTAGCTGATAAGCATATAGGCGAAGAATGAATCCATCAAAAACATGCAGCTGACAAACATATAGGTGGAGGATGAATAATAGAATAAGCACAAAAAATTGCAGTTATATGGTTACCCGATTTTAGTGTGAAGTCACCGTGATGTTCCTACATATGAAAATCTATGGATCAATGAGGCCACTTAGACCATATAAGAACAGAAGCTAAAGTAAACATTGCAGGATATATACAATAATAGCACAAGGGAAGAAATAAAAAAGATTGAAAGCACATATAAATCAGGGTGCTCGCATGCTTAGGGGTAGGAGAGCACGCAAGCATTGAAGCGAAAGCCAATGACGGCGCTAACAACTTGAAAAAAATGCAATAAAATACGATAACGGGGAACTACAGAGCTTTTCTAAAGTGTAAATAAAAGGAGAGGAGCTGTACTAGTACAAAGTAGCGTACTTACAGCAACAGCATCACTTCAAAACAATTTTACAAAAAAATCATTACCTTTTTTTATATAATGATTTTAAATATGCTCTGATTATCAAATAATATGGATTGTTACTATTTTGAGACGTTATAGGATTTCTATAAAGTATACGTAATCCGGAAAGCGCGTTAAAACCAACAGCTGCTACATACTATATATATATTGCTAGTTTTAAGAGCGTTTCTTTTGTATACACAGTACATGTTCGCCTAGCTGCAGTACCACTTGAATAAGGCATACATAAAGACCAGCAAAATTACCCCATCTCAAAAGTCAGGAAAAAAAAACCCCAAAAAGAGCTTTTATCAAATGATACTACAAACCAATTATTTATTTTTGGAGGTGCCTTTTTCCTGGAATTGAAGACATGGTTATGAAAAGAAATTCCAGTACCTTAAAATACCTACTCTAAAAGCAAACTTCAAAGCAGCACAATCCACATAAAAAAATGCTTATAAACTGCAAGGTGACTAAAAAGACTCCACTTCCCTTTGTGAAATTCGTATAAACAAAAGTTTAAACGTAAAAAAACTAGAAGCTAGCGTCGCTAGCCATCTTGAATAATCCCAAACTTACAAAATTACATACAAAAGAAGTCTCACCCCTCGAATGGTATGATAGAGCATAGTCTTGCAAAAAGAAGCAGCACATAACATTCTATCATCTTTAGGGACACTCCTTTTGCTGAACGGGTAGTTTCAATCTTCATAGCAATCATGAAGAAGGTAAACATTCCAATCAAGGAGCTTAGCGTGAGAAGGAAACTGAAGTCTCCATCGCTAAAAAATTGAAAGACCAGGAAAACCAAGAAGAGGAAAAATACCCAAGCTCTTAAGCTTGCGCTATGGAGAAGAATCCAGCTCTTCATCTTCTCACGATCATGAAACTGCCTCAAGAAGGAAGAAGCAAAGACCTTATCCATTTTTAGTAGAGGTGTACAATTGCTGTTTCAAACTATTCGTTCAAGTGTGTGAATGTGTTTGGGGGGTTCAAACTTTTTTTCAATAAGCCTATGTAGCAACCTCAAAGCCAAAAGCTAAAAATTTTCCCAGGAAGATGTCAAAGGAAAACAAATTCCAGCCTTTTTAATAAATAGAGACTAGAGAATCTCTAAAGTGTTTACAGCAGCACTTTAAAAGCGACAAACCAGCTATACAACCAAGGCCTCAAATTTTTGTAAAAACTACATTAATATTCTTGCATGCATAATATAAACAAGGTCAAAAAAACTCTCAACACGCAGACTAGTAATATTCGTAAAGCAAGCAAATACGTGCAAATTTATCAGAGAAATTGCGTTGATAGCACTTGCACTACTATATATGCTAGTGGAAATTTCCGCAAATTTTGCTACTATTCATTTTTTTAAAGGACATAGAAGAGCACCGAATAAAACAGGAAATGCAATCTGGATTCTATAACTTCAAACAGGCCAACATTCTGACATAAATATATATCAAGAATAGGAAATTTCTGCTTATGCTCACATCTGCCAATTTAATATATGCACCAATGAAATTTTGTTGCTACGACTTTGCCTAGTTCAAAAAGTGATACTCCTATTGAAATGCACGAAACTTCACTGCCAACAAATTAGTTTAGCCAATGTTTACATGCAATAATACCTCTAAAATTACATGTTCCCAAGCCAGAATTTTGGTCAGCAGACATGCTATTAACTAGCAAATAGTACGAAAAAACATAATAATGGAGTAATCTCTTAAAAAATTCAAAAAAAGGCAAAAAAGCTACAAAAAAAACAGGCAGATACATTCACACCAGTTTTAATTTAAAAAAAAAAAGTCTTCTCTCTCAAAAATTAGTATAGCTCCTTTTTTTGTAAAAAAGTGATAAGAAATGCCTTTTTTACGCACAGGAAAAAGCATTAAATGAGCATCAACTTAACGTGCTCTTCCATTGTGAGAGTTCAGATTTTGTTAGCAACATAGAATCCGCTTCTTGTAGCTATTATTAGCCAAGAAGATCACTTGCAAACGGCACTAAAGCAATGCAACAAATTTTATCACATACGTCAAATGAAAGCAGACAACACGAATATATAATCCAAAAGCAAAAAATCTAGTTTGAAAAATTTTGAAAAAAAATTTCTAGGATGGCAGTCCCATGCGTATAATTACTAGTGCTATAAACAAGGTGAAATAGTGATCCAAGCGCATAGATGCACATGTCCTTCATGCAGCTTTCCTCCAATAATGGCCATAACAAGGTCCTGCATAATTTAAACGGAATAATGGAATGAGTGTAATATACTACAATTCATCAAATGGTACCATCATAATAAAAAAGAGATGAATAATGCGAAAAAAACGTTTATGAGCACACAATCCGAAAGTTTGGGAGTAGTGAATCCAAACGATTTACTACATATCTTGGTTCTTATTCAGCTGATAAATAAATCAAGCACACTTATTCTGAAGGGCAAAAAAAACTACAAATTATATAAAGTTCTTGACAAATTTATTCAGCTTCATTTAAGAGCGAAATTATTGATGTAGCTGCAATCGCAAGAGCTTTCCACTATAAAAAAGATGGTAGGATTTGTGAAAACAAGGAGACAAGAAGAAACAGAAGAAATGAGAGATGTTTACATGAAAATAAGGAGAAAGCTGTGCATGCAAAAACACTTATTTTTGTCGCTGTTACAAAATTCAGGTTGTGCACAAAATGAAAAGCGTTAGCGCCAAAGGCAGGTAAAATTATGCTGTGACTCGCTTTCACCATATGCAGAATCTTCCAACCAGCTGGGAAATCTATCATCAACGAATATTCACCAAGAGCATGAAATTCTCCTTTTTCAAGTATTATGATATTCTCTTGAATACAAGGTTCAAGCGAACTTACCACACTAAATGAGCAAAAATTAGCAGAATGACGCCAACAAAGACAATGTGTTAGCATTCTGCATGCATAAAACACTTTACATAAGCACCAATGCGCAGATTGCCGGGCATTTTTTTTGAAAAGGACTAATGGATACGCTTTACTTAAACCCATATATATATTTGACATGGGAAAATGATTCATTTACAGCTAGCGCCATCACGCAAGAATAGAATAAAACACCCAATATACCGAGCAAAAAGTGCCATTTATTTGGAAAGCTCAATCAAATAATTATTGTAAACTGCATAGCTACTTTGAACGAAAAAGCTCAAGTACCAGTTTAAGCGCTAAAAAACACTGAACAACTTCTGAAATTATATATTTATTCGCATTGGAGCAATAAATGGAACCTTATTAGGCGCTGCATCGAGAGGTTAACATGCACCCTCAAGTTTGCCTTCCTCATCACAAATATTACGCGTGATTGAATAAAAAAGAAAGCAAGCTTAGAATGTGCGCAAAGCGATTAACCTGCAAATCGTTGGCGGTATCACTCTAGTGTGAGTGAGGCGCTTATTTTCAGTTGTTGGGCTGCCATTTGAGGCACTTTTTTTTATTCAAAATAGGGCGGACTTGTCTAGTTCAGAGCCCTTGCCCATTTAGCGAATCTTCATATGCCGAGCTGAAGGGAGTCTGCAACATCCAGGATTAACAGCCTATGCACTTAAAGAAAAAATTCGAATGATCACACCTCAATATAGATAATCTCACAAATCTCCATACGCCAAAAAGTAAAAAAATGGCAGGACCACCGCAAAGATTTCCAAGCGTATGTAAACCTGCTACTTATACGGAAGTATGTACAAGATGCCACGAGAAGCTAAAACATACTATGCCGGGGTGTAACAATTACTTTCGTACACAAAAATAATTCCTTCAGGAACTATTTAAGTCGTATTTGGCTGAAGGAGTTATAAGTACGAAGCAGCGAGCACGAATATATCTCATACGAAATGCTTCAAAAGCTGGTCCCTCACGCAACAGGGGGGGTACGGATTCCCTACTAGTGATATTCGAACGGTAATTTCCAGCTTTTAAACGCCATGAAGACTCCCAAACTACGTCTTGCTGATCAACTCATTTCGGGGAAGATATAAGGAACCCCTCACGTTCAGACAGTTGCTCTAAGCAGGAGTTCACCATTGGAAGGAGGCACACAACGCGTTGGCGCACGTTTATTTTTGAAACATAATGCAGCACATGGTGGTAGGTTCCTCCTTTGTCTTAGCACAGCACATTTTATAACAGCTCGTTACCCCGCGGGCGCGTGGCCTGACCTACGCAGTGGAATATGAACGTCCTGTGTTGGCGTTTTGTTGGATAATTTTTTATGGCGTCTTCATTATGGTGGTAGCCTGCGCGAGGAGGTACCCACACAGCAATGTTTATCTGGTTATTTCGTGCATACTCATTGTAACATTCTGGAGCATGCTCCAAAACTTGCTAAAATATAATCGATGGGCTTAGTTATGGTACTTGGCTGGTTGTGTATCAAGGCAAGAAAGTCTGTGCTTCATTATAGTCATTACCCATAAGTTTTAATAAAGAATACTTATTTATGTCTAATTTTGTTTAGTATTTTGCATTTGAATTACCCGATAATATATGTTATTCCCATCTAAAAATAGCAGGAAGGTGGAGCTTAAATTGAAATGGTTACTAAGTATATAAGTAGAAATATTGAAAGCAGAGTACCGAGCTAACGCTTAGTCCATGAGGTTTCTAAATGTTTTAAGCACAAAATAAATTTCAAACTAGGCTTTTTTCTCATGCGCAGAGATGAACATTTGCTTAAAAAAAAAGAATTTAACAAAAACGCGTATATACAGGATTACTCAAGTTACTAAATATAAAATTATCTTTTTGCTTACGCTCTTTCGCTGCGAAGCCTCAGGGATTGCAACTCCCGGAATTTATGTTTGTAACTAAGCTTCCGTTCTAAGCTTTCAAGCAATTAGATGAAATTTACGATAAAATCTGTACAAACAAATTCCTGCGGGAACACTTTTTTCATCCTGTAAAATTCAAATACTCACAATTTGAATCTCGCCAATAGCGGCTTTACCTACACTCTTGCAACGAATGAATACGTTATCGCATAGTTCACAGCTTAATTTACCTCACCATATGGCATATTCATGTTGATTCTTTGTATAAAAGCTGTTTTTGCTTTATTTTTGCGATCAAATCGCGCTAATGGGCTCTTGTTTTTGGAAGTATGATCTCTATCATGATTTAATTTCATAAGATCTATTCGTTAGATCAGCTGAGTAGGAAGAACAACAGTACAATCGTTGCATATGACTGCTTTCAGCGAATTTAACCTCCGTATTTTAAAAGCTTGGTGCTGCATTAGCTATTTCAGCACAAATCCCGATATGAGTATGAGAACGAAGATTTGCTCACCCGGTAGATAAAATGATAAAGCGGATTATACTCCAGCATAGCAATATAATGTAGTCATTTTTCATTGCTAGACTAATAAGAACATAACAACACACGCATCAAAACTGAATTAACCTAGCATATTCACTTTAATACTCTTACCCCTACCGCAATTAACTTCCCAGAATTCCTTGCTTGCAATCGGGGAGGCATAAATTTTCTCGGTTTATTTTTCGTGAAAACTGTGCTTTTTAACCACATTATGCAAAAGAAGTACGAGTTACAGATTTTTAAGACAAAGCCTACAGGAATTTCAAATAAATTCTTTAACATTCTAGAAAGAATTTTATACTCCATACACTTATGCAATGCTGCTGCGGCAAGATGTGCATTTTTGAATGAATTTATATTTTTTTATAACATATGCGCAAATTGCAATTCAAAGCGTTTCGCGCTAACTGCAATCGCTTCGATGCTCAAAGAAAATCGTACTTGAGAATATAGTATTCCGGATTCTGATATTAGCTATTTTTGCTAATACAGGAGCAGCACCAGTTCCAGTTCCTCCTCCCATACCAGAAGTAATAAAAACCAAATTATGACTTTCAAAATATCCTCTACTTTCAGCCTCAGATTCTTCTGCAACATTTTTTCCTACTTCAGGATCTGCACCCGCTCCAAGACCTTTGGTAGCTTTAATTCCAAGTTGTATTTTATTTTCACACTTAGAATGAGCTAAAGCCTAGGCATCAGTATTAGCAATTACAAACTCTACACCTTCTGAATTAGATATTTTAGACGCAATTCCAGTTGTGCTCTGCACCAGCGTTATGCCGGTAAGCGATACTCATACTTTTAAAAACTCTCGCGGGCCAGTGCAGTTCCTACAGGTTCCCAAAGCTGCAGCGCTGAAACTCATTGACTAAAAAATATGCAAGCAAAATTTTAATTTCAGCGTTTATCCGCGTAGTAAATGCACATTTGTTTTCTCTTTAGGACTATTACTGCTCTCAATCCTTTTCACGCAATAGTACTAGTAGCTTATCAAAGAAAGTACGGTTGATGATATTACAATTAAGCATTTTATTAAAGGCTTTAGTAAAGCATGGCATAAGAGCAGCAAAATAAAGCTGTTTTTGGTAGTTTTAGGTCTTTAGCATCCCTGTTGTAAGTTATTATTGTTGTACTGCACAGTCACTTAGACCCTAGAAAATGGACAAAGTAGCACTTTGCACTGTTGTCTACGCGCATACTGAGCTTATCTGGGCGGAAGGGCGATCAACAAAGAAAGTTGCTCAAGCACAGAGCATGCCTCAATAATGCTTATTGATTTTATTGGAGTTGCAGCAATCAGCCATTCTCAAAGAGAACAGCCTTCAAGGCACGCTTCGAAGACTGCCAAAGTACCTCTGTCACTTCAGGCTGTAGTTTTTGGAAATTAAGCGTTTACTGATGAACTTTAATATCACTGACTGGAAATGCATATGGGGGTTAATGCCTGTGACAAAAACTGGGAAGAACTATACTTAATGGACAGCTTATAAATTAACAAAAGAAAAGAAGATATATCGTTAACCTATAGCAACTCCCTAACTGAAAATATAATACATTGAAAGTATTATATAGAGATTATCGCCTTTGCTAATATTAGAGCTTATGGAGCGTGATTAAGGGGAACAAAAATGAGCCCTTGGTAGCTGGATGATATAGCGATACTTCATCACAGTTGATAATAATTCAAATGCCTTTCACGGTGTAGCGAGTTCACACGACTTTCCTGATGAATACTTGTATATACGCGACAATTTAGGATACACCTAGAATTACCCCATTAACCATGTCCTTGTTGCCAGTAAGCGCATGGCATATATTTACAGAGATAATTTCGCACATCAACACTCTTGCGGATGATCCTCTCTGCTATTTCCTCAATCATGAACGATCGTTCTATAGAGCAATATCATCCTAGCGAGTTACTATGCACCTTGGAAGCTGCTAGAAAATATGTCCTTGCATCTTCTATTGAGTATTTTTGCAAATTCTATACAATGCTTTGTTAAGGTAGTCTATTTGGAATAGAGCCATTGCTGCAATTAATTTTTTTCCTGTTTATACTTGTTGTTTGCCAATTTTGCAACACAAAAAGCATCGCACACCTCGAAACGAATGCCACATCAGAGTTAGTACTACTGTATTCCGTCCAGCTAGAGTCTAGCAATCGATGTCCCCAGAGTACAAGGCAGGCTGCTGGCGGTCTGTAACGCACACGAGGCGTCGCACGCCTTGGAGCAAATGCATCAGAGTCGGTACTACTGTCTTCCGTTCAGCTATAGTGTAGCGATTGTTGTCTTTGGAAAATAAGGCAGGCTGCCGGCAGTGTATGATGCACTGAAAGAAAGCGTCGCACTCCTCGCAGAGAATACCTGTAATACTGTCTTCCATCCAACTATAGTGTAAGTAGCGATTGATGTCCTTGGAGAACTAAGCTACCGGCGGTCTATGAATATCTCCCAGTCAATTTTGATGACTGCGCATTGTGTGAAACGCCAAGCAGGAATATAATCCTCGAAATAGAGAAATCTACAGGCAAAAAAAAAACAGGAAAGCTCTTAGAAAAGGAACACGCACATATAAGCAAGCGTCGTTACACTTGACACAGCATCAAAGCCTTTGTAAGCTCAAGCTCTACTATGTAAAGCTCGAATCCTTTGTCGATTACTTAGTGGAGAGCTCGCTTTCAGCAGGCATGTATTGCATTTTTGCATTGTTGGAAAGATAATCACGCAAATACAAGGGTAAATCGGAAACAGAAGATACATTTTGACCTACTCGTTCGTCTATTACCGTAAAATCATCCGAATATAGTAAGGTTATGGGATGCTTCAGTCATCTCAATAGAAAGAAAGCTTACGAAGCATATTTTTTTGAGGTTCCAATATATTATTTCCTGGTGCTATTGTGTTTTCAACGGTACTACACACATCTGAATACTACCAAGACATAATTTATTGCCAAGTGTTATTGACTACAAAATTGTTTTTCTGTGTGATGAGGTGTGGAGCACTACTAAATTTCGTTGCTACTGCTTAACGCCGCTGCTTCAAAGCTATCCTAACGTAAGCCAAAAATGCTTGTCAAATGGGTGGAATTTTTGATGCAATTTGATGGGATAAGTTGAGTTGTTGTGTTCTGTATCGGAAATTTGCCGGAAATATGCTTTTTTACGAAAGGATATATGGTGATACTTTTTTTTGTTGTGAAATAAGAAAGCAACTGCTTCCCTCTTGATATGAGATTTTTTTTGGTGCATTCGAAAATATCTGGCTTAGATGCAAGCATCGAAAAACTACAGTTACATAGCGCATGACAGTATTTCTGCGCGGAAGATGCTGTGGATATTATTGGAAAATTTTGCTACTCTCGAGAATTACACATGCCTCAAATATAGCTTGCATCATAATGAAAAGCATATATTCTAAATTCTCTTATGTAAGATTTAATTTTTTTTAGATTCAGTTTCATCGCCGTTATTACGTTTATATTTACTCCTAATGTGATTTTTAGCTGAAATTCTTGAAGTTTGTTTTATGAAACAAAATTAAAGTTGAAAAAAGGAAAAAGCACCGCTTTATTCTGTGATCTTCCATTTTTGAAGTCTCCATCTACTGGATCTCATTTTTTAAAGTATCTGCCCTTGACGTGCCTCTTCTAGCGAAAAGCCGTATTTATTTGCGTGTGCTTCTTGGCAAACTGCTCGATTTCATGGTTATGCCATGCTTCTACTTGCAGGATGTACGCTGATGCCCATAGCATTCACGCCTTTATGAATGCCAATAGCGAGCATTCTAGGCTTCGCCAATATTATTTGCATAAGGTATACTCAAAGCTTTTAGTATTTTTGTATAGTTGATTTTTAAGAAATCTACGAAATTTATTGCAGCTATTGATAGTAGAACCGTACCAGCTCTACTTATTTGGTTGATTTGCCTTCTTCTTGTGAAAATCTTCTCTTTCAAAGATGCTTGATTTGCTTTCTTCTATGAAAACTTTCTCTTTCAAAGACGGGTTATTTGCCTTCTTCTTCTTCTTCTTTTTCTGAAAACCTTCTCTTTCAAAGATAGGTTATTTGCCTTCTTCTGTGAAAAACTTTTTTTTCAAAGGCGGATGAGCTGTACTCCAGTGGAGATGCCAAATTGTTAAAAAAGTCCAACTCGGGATTGAAGCCCCGAACGCTTCTCTCCATCGGTAACACCCGTGAATTCGGAAAAAACGAGCAGAGCTTAATTTTAAGCGTGATTTACAGTGTGTTTCAAGCAAATACTAGGCGTGCATAGTGCTTTTTGATAAATTGATGGAGATTTCTACAAGTTTTGAGCAATGTTTTTCAAGTTTCTCTGAAATTCAACTTTTCAAGTCTTTTAACATTTTTGAGGAATGCAGCATAGCTCCACTGACTTCAAAAAAGACAATTTTTCTAGGTTGTAGAATGTATATGAAAAAAGAGTAGGCTGCTCCAGCGCTCAACTACGATATGCGTCTATACCGACGTATTCATCTTTTTTATCCTGTTTTCCGGTATTTCTTTGTTTTGTTCCTTAATGTATGGGTATATATGTTTTAATGCTAGAATTGTGAATGTCCGATTGCTTGATTCTTATGAAAATGGTACAATTTTTCTGTAGATATCCGTGTACATACATCAATTTTTTTTATGTTGATCGAGTTTTCAACAACTTGCTAGTAGCTGCACACATATCTTTTTAACAGCTTTGATTTGTTTTCTACAATGTCTGTACTTCTTTGAGTGTTAAAATTCTCCCCCTCTTTTTGATTTCAAAGAGAATCTCTAGTTTTTGTTGCTGATTTTTTTCATAGCTTGGCGGAATATGCTTGAAATTTTGCTGCCTGAATCTATACATTAACATATTTATAAGCTTAATTTCTTAGCGGATAAGATAGATATCCCTCTTACTCGGCCAAAGCTGAAGACTGGCGTCCTGATTTTAGGGAATGTTTCTGCCGGAAAAAGTACCTTGTAAGCTTTAAAGCGTAATTTGTTTATTGTTACCAATCCTGTACGCTTGGCTACAATTTTGTTCAACCTTTTTACTGGCTTGCTATTGTTTAATCTTGTTTTAATTTATGTATATGTGTGTGTTGCTCTCCTTTTTTTATCGAAGAAAGCTAATTTGGTTTTTCAGACTAGGCACTCATAGAATGCGAAGCGAATTTATTAGAGAAGCTTTTTTTAAACGATTTTGAATAAAAAATGCAGTTTTATTACTGAGGTTGTGAAGGTGCAAAAATGCTTTACGGCAAGTTCGAAAAGCTTACAGAGTGACAAAAAACTTTGCAGAAAAAAGTGCAGTATTAGTATGAAAAAAGCTATTTCTAGACGCCTTTTTCAAGTTTTCGGCATTTTTGCTTTATTTTTTCATTTTTATTCTTATTAGTACCTAGAATTTGAACATGTGCAGTGAAACACCATATAAGAAACTAATGGTAGATATCCTGCCTGCTTTGCTGCTCATTTTTGTGAAAAATGGTGGTAATATATTAGAAAAAAAAAGGACGGCATAGGCTCTAGCTTATGCGTTTGATACGCACTCTATCAACCTCTGGCAGCTTTTAAACACACGTTTTTACTACAGAATGTGTGTGTCAGTGCAACGATCTTGGCTCGTTTTTTCATGCAATATTCTTGCTTTACATAATCTTCAATAGCTATCAGCCGGTATCTATAAAATTTTCTCCTGCTTCAGATGGTTGTGAGTCCTAGAAAGTTTTTTTCCATTACTTTTTCTAGAGTTTTTTCACAATTTTACGCTACAAAGATTTGGCTCTTCAGCTCGAATATTTGCGAAATTCACATTTAAACATTGCATTACTTTCTGCAATAATCTTTGAAGCTTCAAATGAATTTGTTTCCTAAAAAATTAGGCTTAATTTTACGCGATACTTTCCAATCAAAAAATCTTTTCGTACACGAATTTGCGGATTTTATGAATACTTTGAATACACACACTGAAAGTGTTGCTGAATGCACTAAAAAAGGACTTCTTTATCATATATTTTTGATTTATTGTCAACTTTGCTTCTTTTGTATACTCTGATTGAGCTTGCATTTGCAAAGTGTTTTAGGCGGTTTTTGCATGTGTTTAGAGCAATTTTGTATGCTATTTTTTGCTGTTGCAGCATTAACTGGTTCGTCCAGGAGGCAGTTCAGAGCGTTGGAATGGCAATCGGTATTTGTTTGTATGAAAATTTTTATCGTAGCTAAGCTTTAGTGTTTTATTTGACTATTGATTTCTGGTGTCTTCAATTTTTGGGTTTACAATTTTTGTTATTTTCAAAGGTTTTGATGTAAAAAAGTGGAGCTAAAATTTCTAACGGGGTGAAGATAATTTTTTGTAAGGGCTATTATAGCTAAAATCCTCAAGAAGGTGGGGCTGATTCGCAGATTTTGTGAATGTGTGTGATAAATCTTGTAAATTCACTCTAAAATTTGAGATTTTTAGTATTTTAATTAGCAAAAAAATCCTTAAAAAATACATTCTAACTTATTCAAAAACTTTCCTTTCCTCCAAAGTAGTATTGCATGCTATGAAACTGTAAAAGGTGGGAAAATTGGCTATAATTTGCTACCATAGTCATCAAAAGAAGAGAAAGTATGAATATATTGAGCTTACTTTAGAGTAATTGATTCTCACTGTTTAATTTTTAAGGATTTTTCTGGTTTCTTCAATATTTTCTGAGATAAATGAGTCTTTTGCTACATATTTGAGCAAAGTTTGGTAAGCAATGGTTATGGCTAGGTGAACCACAGCACACACCCTTCACTCTTTATTCGGTAGTTTGCTATCGCTCACTCGGTTTGATCGGCTCAGAAAGTGGAGTATATTCCTCCATGAAGAGTGCACCTTCAAAGTCTGTAATATCCGTTCCCAGCCTGTTTTTGTTGGATTATTAAGCGTGTGTAATATATATTTGGCGTTTGTGTGCGTGGTGTGTGTGGTGCGTGTGTTGTATGCTCGTGTGTGTGTTGTATGCTCGTGTGTGTGTTGTATGCTCGTGTGTGTGTTGTATGCTCGTGTGTGTGTTGTATGCTCGTGTGTGTGTTGTATGCTCGTGTGTGTGTTGTATGCTCGTGTG
>JADHZB010000325.1:6338-19774 GCA_015657535.1 Nephromyces sp. MM_2019 | reverse complement strand
CAGCCAAACTCAGCCGATTCTTATAAAAGTTCGCCAAGAAGAAAAACTTTCCAATTGACAGGCAATAATCCGCCATTTGCACTTCCTCCACATCTTCAAGTTCCAGTGAAAGAGCAGTAGATTTGCAGTAGTGAAAGATGAGCAAATCTCCTATATCTAAGAAGAGGGATTTCTCGTTGTCTTTATCTGTTGAAGATGCGATTAAAAGCTCTAAATGTTCGCTCTGTGCGCGTAGCTGCTTGTCTTCAGTTTGTGTGTCTGTGGGTTGCATCTTCAAGCCTTTGATAAAGCTTTCCCCATCGCTTTCTAGCAGCTTTACAGCGTAGTCCGTGCTCATAGAATAGACGTAGAATCGATTGCCTTTCATATTCATCCTATGGCAGAGAGCAGTATAGAAATGCCTCGTTAAGCAGTTGGATATAAGGTAGAGCAGCTGAGTTTGAAGGACTCCCAGAATAGAAGTTTCGGTGCTATCATCCGGGTTGTCTAGACCTATAGGGTGTGTGTGTTTGAGCGGATTTCAGGTTGGCATGGAGGGGGCGTGGTAAGGGATGTGGTAGGGGGTGTGACAGCAATGGTGATGGGTATGGTGGGGGGGGTGACAACAATGGTGGGGGGTGTGGTGGGGGGTGTGACAGAAATGGTGGGGGGCATGACAGGCATGGTGGAGAGTGCAGTGGAGGGCACAACAGCTACGATGTAGATTTCTCAAAGCCACGCTAAGGGGAACAAGCACCACAAACAAAAATCAGCGTAAACTTCCACATAAAAACATAGAAAAACTAACCCTAAGCAACTAAACTCCAAACACACACGCCCCTCTCCCCCCTACCTGCAGATTTCCGCTTCAAATTACTGATCCTCCCCTCCAAAGTCGCTAGATTAAACAGCAGCCCATACCCACGTCTACTTCTCACTTCTTCCTTCTCAGCCGACGCCTCCTTCGCTCGAATATCACAAAGCTCAAGGAAAGAGCTCCCATCTTCAAGCAACATACAGGCTGGCTTCCATCGCCTCACACACGCAGAGTAATCTTCATCATACCAACTATTAAACAAGAGATAACGCACACCCGTAAGCTCACAATGAAGAACTACAGCTTCTCTCAGCGTCCAGCTAAAACCTCCCAGACAATCTTCAAATCCATGCTTTAACACATCGAAAAAGACTAGCTTAAACTTCCCTCCAGCATTCTGCAAAAGCCTCAGAAACCTCTCAAACTGATAACACACAAGCAAACTCTCAATTCCCTCCTCAAGAAGCGTTTCTTCACTGATTTGTAGGGCAGCTAAGCAGTGAAGGAGGAGGGATTCTCCATTAACGAAGAACAGCCAACTCCCAGAGAGTGTTGAGACTAAATCACACTCAAAGTTTGGTATCGAAGCAAACCACTCGATTAGCTTATGTTGGGGATCTTTTATAGCCTTTAGATTCTCGTTCATAAGGCTGATATCTCTGCTTCCTAAGGTGATATCTTCGGCAGACTCCCTGAAGTCATCTTCACCGAATTGATCCCCGAGAATATCTAGGTCATCGTTCTCCATCTGGGGGGGAGTCGGGGTGTGGATCAATGTGTGTGGAGGGATGTATGTGAGGATGGGTGTGCGTAGATAAGCTCGTGTGTATGCTTGGCTAAGCGTATCTGTGTGTGTGCGCGAAGCTGTGGGAATGTGTGCGCATAAGCTATGCATCACAAGAAACAGAGCTTACATTCCACTTGTACTAGTAAAAGAAGGCACATCCGTGTGAAACAGCACCCACATCAAAGCATACACTTACCTTATAGATGGTGGGCGTGTGTGTTCGTATTGCCTTTGCTCTTCGGTGCCTTTATACCTCTGTGTATCAGAGTCTTGCCTGTAGAAATCGGCATGTGTTTCCTTTAATGTTATGAACGGTTCTTTGTATGTTCGCGTGTGTCACTCTTTGTGTATGCTTCTTAATCTGTATATCTCTCTATCTGTGTGTATATCTCTCCATCTGCGTGTCTATCAGCCTACATTTGCCTGTATGCGTTTATGGCTCTATCTTTGTGTGTGCTTTTATACATGTGCATGGCTCGCCTAACTCTTCCCAAGAGATAAGGAAAACCAGTAATTTTCCCCAAAAAGGACACACACAGTGCTGGTAAGTATCTCCTTCTCCTTTACAGAATGGCACCGCTCCACGCTAGGCCTATCGAGCAACTCTCTTCTTCCTCCTGCAAAAATCTCAAACCAGTGGGACTGCATGAGATGCCAAGAAAATTGATGTGCTTCCTCAAAAATCATCCAAGTTTTTCATTAAAAAACGGGTATCTCTACTTGCTTTTTGACGTTTTTAACAATCTCTGTCCCTCTACTGCTTCGTTCGTGTGCAGAACCACCGCTTCTCTGTTTCCTGTGGCTTCGCTAGCACACGCAAGAGGAGGGCTTTTAATGATGATGTTGCCAAAAAACTATTTCAAAGACTTAAAATGATGTTTTCCACAGATACTGGGAGTTTGACTGAGCACAAGAGAAATAGCAATTTCAAAACAGCGAAAATATGGATGGATATACACAGAGAGAATGAGTGTGCGTGAAAATGTGTATGTGTGTATGCCGAGAGAACGCTATACGTGTGTATGCGTGTGCGTATGCCAAAACAAGTGTGTGTGCGAGTATATACGAAAATGCTTATGTATATACGATTATGCGTGTGTGCGTATTCACCTGAAATTATGTATGTGAATAGCTTGTGTGTGTGAGGAGTGAGGGTAATCTAGCAGTTGTGGTGTGTGTTATATGCTGAGGATGAGGGAGGGAGGTTGATGATTATTGAAAAGAAAGTATGTACGTGAGGGGTTTGTGTGGCGTTTTTAATGCGAAACGCACTGTAACATGTTGGATGCCATTTGGGCGGTTCACCGGATGGGTTTACTCCTTGATCGGATAGGGAAGATATGTTCGCAAGGGGGTTGTGTGTATATGTGTGGGAGTGCATGTGATGGTGTGTGAGCGTGTATGCGGGAGTGTGCGTGGCGTGTGAGGGTGTATGCTGGAGTGTGTGTGTGAGGATGTGTGCGGGGGCATGTGTGTGTGTATACTGCGTGAGGGTGTGTATGCGTGTGTACTGTGTGTGCGTGTGTATACAGTGTGCGTGTGAGGGTGGGTGTGTGCGCGGGCGTGTGCCAGTGTACATGCTAGAGTGGGAGAGACGAGGGCCTGTGTGTAGGTGAAGATTGCTGGGTGTGTGTGATATGGGAAGATGCACTGGTTAGTGATCGAAGTGTGCTTGATGGCGTGTGTGTGACTGTGTGTGGTGGAAAGCCCTTGGAGTATGCAGCGTTAAGCGCGTGTTGGAGGAAGCATGTTTTAATGCTCGTGGCCTTGTGTACACCTTCAATTGTCAGGCGTGTGTACACAAATATGCGTGTGCATACATATCCAGGGCTATAACTGAAGTTTACCTGCACGCACACATGCCAGCATTCTCGCGTAGTGTGCTTAGTCAGTAAAGAAGTAAAATGTAAACATACGCAAGGCATATAAAACGAGGTGAATAGCGAAGGCTAAGCCTCTAGTTTTAATTAAACTGCTGAGGGTGTGGCATGCAGCAACGACACACACAGCACTACGAAGATGAAGTACGAAGCAACTAGACACACACCTCTTCTTTGAATTTATGTTGGTATTTCAGGGGCAGTGCATTAGTATAGATTAGTGAAGTTTACTATGTATGGGTGTGTGTGTAATACCTCTGTAGGTGTGTGCGATAGCTGTGCGTGTCACACCTGAGTGTGTGTATGATCCCGGTGATTATGGGAGGTTCCGGCGGGTGTGTGTGACACCTGTTGGTCCGTAAGATACCCTTGTGTGTGTAATACTACTGTGGGTCCTTATGATGCCCGTGTGTGCGTTTGATGCCTGCAGGTGTGTTTCATATCTACATGTGTATGCGATATCTGTGTAGATTTCATACTTCTGTGTGTGCGTGTATCATACTTCTGTGTGCGCGTCTTCGCAAAGATTGAATATTCTCAAGCTCAGAGACTTGATTATCCTAGTGTAGGTGCGACAGTAGTAGAGATAAACGCTAGAGACTAGCATGATTTACCCTAGTTCACGCTGCAGCCTCTGTTAGCTTAGCCAGCCTTTAGCCTAAATTGATGCATGTGTGCGGCTTTTTTTCTGCTGTTCTCTTACACCTCATCTTCACGGAGGTGTAGATACGCTCACTCTCTCGCTAATTTCCTTCAGTATGGCTGCCGCTCTCTGTTAACCCTTCCCACCTCCTTCCGAGGTGGACTAGCAAAGAAAACCCCCTAAATAGTGCGTTTTCGCACACACCCCCGTCACTGTATCCCTAGCAAACACGCACCCCTAGGTTAAGCTTGATAGTTCTTCACAAACTTTTTCCTGCACTAACCATAATACCCCCTTCCGAGACACCTGTGCGTGTGTATACACCTTCCCTCCCCACAAGCTACCCACCAGCCTAGTCACATCACTTTTCATAGCCAAGCAGCTCGATGCAGCCTTCACCTAGCTTTACGAAGGAAGCTTCTCTCCCACTCTATCACTGCCCCTTCCCTTTCATAGAATATGAAGTATACTTTCTCATATTTTAGCTGATTATATCGCTATTTCCTCGACTCTTTTTCACCCTATTCTTCTCCTCTTCAGTCAGATCTTCCTTCGTTAATCATAACCCCCCCCATAATCTCATCTTCTACCTTTAAAGCTTCAGCCTTATACCTTGAGAATACATGCTGCATAGCGCGCACCACTCTTTGCACACTTTTTCTAGCAAATCTACTCAAAGGTTTCAGTCGAAGAAGACTAGCAAGATGATAGAGAGGGAGGTGAGTCTGTAGGGAGAGGGAATATCTAACGAAGTAGCGTTATCACGGGGGCTTTCTCACTCCAGGTGAGCTGATAGTGAGAAAGGATTGTGGATTCGCAAGTTTACCTCCTCATCGCTATGATCTTCTAATTTGTGTGGTTCCCCTGTTTCTTCTAGGTCTTTGCCTCCTAATTTGGTGTTTTAGTTTGTTTCTTTCACATTTTTGCCTACTTCTTCTTTCGTTTTCTACGCTTTTATCTACTTCTTCGCTCTCACCTACTTCTTCTTCGTTTTCATCTACTTCTCTGCAAATAACTAATTAGGATGTCAATACGACATGAGGTAGGCACTACAGGGAGAGAGATTAAAATGAAGAAAATAAGAGACACACACTGTGCAAAAGCTGTTTATTACCCCAAAATTTAACTTTATCCCCATTAGGTGTGTGTGTGTGGTGTTTCCTAGCTTGAAAGAGAGACATGTGCTATAGATTACTCAGCGGGTTTATAGAAGTTTACGTGCATGCATATGCGTACACACACGAACTTAAGTTGGGTAGTAAACTTGCGCAAACCGGAAGCTAAGTGGTAAACTCACACACTTCAGCTGTACGTAAACCTCGTACACACACTTAAGTTGAGCAGTAAAATTGTACCAACACTTAAGCTAAGCGATAAACTCGCACACACATATCCAAATACGGAGTGAGCTTTGGCACTCTAAACCAGTTAATATCAGAGAAGATACATTTTTTGGAAAAGCTGGCTGTGTGCATGCGTATGCCTGTGTGTGCGTGTGTATCATGTAAGCTTGTGCCTGTGTGCATGTGCTTATGCGTGCGTATGTGTGCCTGTGTCTGTATGTGTTTGCGTGTATGTGCATGGTCGTAAGTGTGTGTGCATAATTTTTCGGTGTTTGTGTGCAGCACACTTGATGAAGAGAATGTAATCTCCCACTTCAAAGAACAGCTATGACGCAGTGAAATTACTGATTTTATAGAGTATATAAAATTAGGTGTTTTGATGCTTTCTATGCTGACTATACCGTATAGAAAGGCAGAATCTGCACACACACAAGAATATATACAAATTGAGCACACAATCAGGCCTCTAGAGAAATTTCAGAGGAGTAGCAGCATAAATAGTATCCACACATGGTAGACACACACATAGTATACGAGCACCACACGTACAATATACGCGCCCCACACACATAAATACACATACTAAGCTTTAATACTTGCTAGCTTCAAACAGTGAAAGACTTAATTTTTACACGCTAAACTCTTCAATCGTCAGGAGGGTGAATCTAGTGAATGCTATGGCGCCATATGAAGGTGACGCTTCCTCATCTGAAAGCCTCTCTGAAGTACACGGAAGCTCTAGACAGGAGGGAAGCTTTGTATGCGTGATGCAGCCTGCATAATTGCAGAGAAACTCAGGCTCTTGCTTTGCCCAATGTATGAGCTAAGGGATCTATGTTAATGTCATTCTGTCTGTAACAGCCTATATGCGTGTGTGATGAGCTCATTCAGCGGCCACATAGACGGTGTGTGTGTGCATGCTTACAAGTAGATTAGCTGTGCAGTGGTGTGTACAGCTGTCTTTGTGCAGCTCAATGTGTGCGTGCAACTAATATAGTTTGAGCGCGCAGAGTGTATGTGTGTTAAAGTATTTTGGTGCATATATGTGAGTGGGACATGGTGCATGTCTACGTGTATCGGTGATAAGGTGTGTGTGTGTGCGTAGATGATATGTGATGTATCTGTGAGAATAGATTGGGTTCCTTCGTTTGTGTGTAGACCATTGGTTTCACTTGTGTGTGTGCGCATGTTTGGTGACAGGGTACATAAATGTGTGCATGTAGTTAATACAGTGTATATATGTCTACCTAGCAAATAAGCTGCATCTGTGTGTGCGGGTAACATGGTGTCCACGCGTGTGCGCGTGTGTACGCTTATTGGTGTGCAGTCTAACATGCGTAAAAACTTATTGTAGTGTGCAGTTAAAGGCGTGTGTGTGTTCATGGCAAGATATGCACATATTCGTATGTAGATGATAGGCAATGTGTGCGTATTATGACATGCGCGTGCAAACCTACTTGTGTGTACAGGGGCAAGCGTGTGTGCATTAAGGCACATACGCGTCTATACCAGTGTGGCTGTGCGATGAGGAACAGTGTGAAAAACACTACACACACGCCACTCGTTTTCTTGGAGTTGCACTGTCCTCCACCATGGGAGCATTACTATTTGGTGTTGGATATTAGCAGGTAACCCTAGGAATATGTAGAATTTTGCTTTTGTGTATCTAAGAAAATGTGTCTGTGTGACGGTATGAGGAGATTATGCGATGCGGCGTGTTTGAGGAGACTGCGCTATGCCACGTGTGTGTGCATGAACAGATTACACGGTGTGCGCGAGGACATGATGCTACGCGGCATGTGTGTATGCCATGAAATCACACGCTACTGTGTATGCGCTGCTTCAGTTTGAATAGACGCAGGCGCAGCGATTGCTGCACACACACAGGAGTGTTAGATGTGGAATGTGTGCATCGATACTGCAGAAGATGAGGTCGCGGTGTCTCTGCACACGTCAATTTGTGTTGACTCACTAGCCATCCCTGTGTGTGGGTGTCTATGTGAATACTATCTTCAACTGGATATCCGTAGCCTCTCTCTTGTTAAGCGAATTAATCAGTCATACTTTCTTTGCATCCCTCTTTTTTCCTTCTCTTTCTCTTTGCGTTTCCTGCTGTTTTCCGCTTTGTTTTCCCTCCTTTTCCACACTCCTTTTCAGCCCTTTTCCACTCTTTTCCACCCGTTTCCCCGGCTTCCCCCCCTTTTCCATCCTTTTCCACCCTCCTTTTCCACTCTCCTTTTTCACCCTTTTCCCCGGCTTCCCCCCTTTTCCATCCTCTTCCACCCTCCTTTTCTTCCCTTTCCCACTTTCCTCTTCATCCCTCCTCTTCCACCCTCCTCTTCGTCTGAAACCCAAAAATTTCCCCACTGAAATTCCCGCTGCTTCACCGTGAATTAACTGCTCGACGCTTCTCCTTTACCTGCCTCCTCATTTGCCTTTGCGGGGATCCGTTGCTTTTCCACAGATTCTTCCTGTCTCGAATGTACTTATGCCCTCCTACTCTTTTTCTTTGTATTTTATATCCTCAAATTCTTCTCTCTTCGGTTGAGTTTTGGGGAAGTTTGCGAGCTTAAAGAGGCAATGAGCGCAAGAATTCGTCTTCACTTGAAAATGATTGAATAAAGCAAAATATACCCACACAGAGGAGCGCACACTGGTGACACACACACACCTGTGTGACACTCACACTGGTGTCAAACACACGCTGATATGACATACATTGATATCGCGCACACACACCCACTGGTACCACACACTGTTAGCACACACACACACTGATATCACATACACTGATATCACTCACTGATAGCAGACGCTGATATCAGACGCAGGCATCACACATATGCTAGTGTCACACACAGGTCTAGCTCATGCTAATTTGTGTGTGTGGGCGAAATCTTCTATTGAAAAGTGATTCGTGTGTGTGTGTTTCTCTCCCTCTTAGCATCAAAGAAATCCATTTTCGAGCTGTCAACTGCTCATCTGAATCGACAAATTCCTTCACTTTTCACCGTTTTCCAGCTTCTGAATATACTTTTCAGCTTTTTGTAAGATTAACTCACGTATGCGTGTGTGCAGGAATCATAGCGATGGCAGTTGATGATTCTCAATTATATGAAGAGGATGTGGAATTGCCTGCCATTTACGATATCACAGGCTTTGAAGCTGCTGATGGAAAGAGTACAGCTGCCTTCATTGAGGCTTCTGAAGGCTTGCCAACTACAGTAACTACTGCAGGAGTAGAAGTAGAAGAATATGAGGGAAAAGGAGAGAAAGTGGAAGAAAATTCAGCGGAAGAGGGGGCAGAAGAGGATACAAGAGAAGTCCAGGGCAACTCAAGTTGGGTAAAGAAAGGTGGGGAGGAAGGGGGGGAAGGGGAGGGAGAAAGGGGATCATCAGAGGAAGAAAGAGAAGGAAATGTAAAGGAAGAGGCTACAGAAAATGGAATAGTCAAAGGTTGTGAAGGAGGGAATGGAGGGGGGGGGAAATGTAAATTCAGGGAGAAGGATGGAGAGCTGGGGGGTGAGGTGGGTGGAGAGGTTGTGGGTGAGGTGGGGGATGAGATTAGTGGAGAGATGGATGAACAGAAGGAAGGAGAGGTGGGAGAAGGGGAAAAAGGAGGGGTAGGAGTAGAGCGAGTAGAAATGGGGGGTGAGGTGGATGGAGAGAAACCGGCTGACCAACAAGAGCTGGGGGGTGAGGAAGGTGGAGAGCACCCCCCAAATCCATCAAATCCTAAAGAAACCGCCAAATCGAAGGAACCCCACATACAAGGGGAGAATACTTATCTTCAAGCAGTAAACAATCGCTTCCTCAACTTAGAATCCTTCATTCAAGCAAGCTGGAGTAGGCAGCATAACTTCACTTCCACCTTATCAGAGTCTACACATGGGATGCTCTCTCTTCTTAGAGGAGGGAAGAATGCTAATCAGCAAAGGAGGTGGGAGGGGCCCCCTCCCTTCCTCTGTCACTACGATCAGAGAAGAAGAGTCCCCAGCGGAAACGTTGCTGGTGGCAGCGAATCCGAAGAAAAACCTACTCAAAGCAATCTTCTAAAGCTTGGAAGGAGTGGCGGTGTGTATGATGAGCTCTTAAACTCGCGTGTGTGTATCCGGCATGTACATAGCGGCGATAGTAGTAATAATGGCAGCAATAGTAGTGGTGGTAACAGTGAAGATAGTATACCCACAGACACACTTGGAGATAACACACACACACACCACCACCAACACCTCAGCAGAGCTTGGAATGGGCAGAAAAATCGTACGGATTCCAGGAGACACACACGTGTCGAACACCGAGCTAATACTAGTGGGGGAATGCTCAGTAATGAAGCAAAGATTTCATCTTTTCCCTTATATTTAGAGGGGGATGAGCAACAGGATATACACGTCTATGAGCTCTCTCTCTTGGATTGTAAGTACAGCCGTCTATTCGAACAGATTGATAGTATAGATGACGCTGAAATCCTCCGTGAGAGGCTTTATGAGGCGAAGTTCCTGAAAGAAATCCTCTTTGGAAGTATTTGCTCGAAACAAGAGAGTATACAGGAGCTTCTGGAGCTTTTAATGGCAGCGAAACGGGAGCTTCAGGCTTACTGTAACTCAAGAGATGAGCTGAGCCTTCAACTTTATCACCTGAGATCTCAGGCTCAGCAGGAATACGCAGAGCTGAGGGGGTTGAAGGAGAAGTATGTAGAGGAGAACACGCTGATGAAGAAGGAGCTGGAGCGATTTAGAAATGGAAAGGAGGAGCCTCAGAGGGTAGGAGAGAGAAGTGGGGGATGTGGGGGGTATGGTGGGGCGGGAGGGGGGTGTGTAGCGGTGTGGTGAGGCGGGAGAGGGGTGTATGGAAGTGTCGGGGGTGTGATTGGGATGTAGTGGGGAGTATGGTGGGGTTTGTGGGGGTGAGGTGGTGGGTTCGTAGCGTTTTTTGGGGATGATGAGGGCTGAATAGTTTATGGTAGGATATTTGTGTGTGGAGGGTGTGGGGTATGATGCGGCTTGAATAGTTCTGATTAGACGTTTTGCTCCTGAGTGGAGAGTTTGTAGTGGGGGGTGTGAAGCTGCTTAATTTATGGCAATTATGTGGTTTTTTGGGGGATTTTCTTTGGGGGGAAGCATTAAACCATGTTTGATAGACTGTGTGTTATGTGGGAGCTTCTTGTGTGTTTTAGGTTGATTGAAGAGGTGCTTGTGTGCTGTTTGTGTAGATGATTTCAGTGTGTGTGTGTGTGTGTGTGCAGAAGCTCGTAAATTCACGCATTTTCAAGCGGGCTTCAGTGTGTGTCCACTTCACAATGCTTTGGCTTTTGTAGGAATTAGCTTTTGCTGAGCTTAAGACTGAGAGGGATGAGCTGGTTGGGCAGGTCTACTATCTCACCAAGAAGCTGAAGAAGAAATGCATCGAAACTGAAGAATTCCAGAGAGCCATCAACATTGAAGTGAGTCTCAAACTAGCCTCTGTGTGCAAAGTATTCAGTACATTGTGTGTGCATGAGGGATGGTGTATCTGGTGTGTGTGTGAACGTTGTACTATCATATTGTATGTGCGAAGCAACAAGTATCTTGCATGTTTGTGTGTGTGTCAAGCACCTAACGTCGCGTTGTAAAGCAACGACAATTTTGCATGTGTGTGTGTGTGTGTGTGAATCACCAACTATCCTGCATGCTTGCTTCTGTCAAGCACCTCCCATCCCAGCTTTGAGAAACAGCCGCTATCTTGCCTGTGTGGAAGCACCAACCATCTTGCCTGTGCGTGTTTCAAGCTCCCGAGGTGTAGCCAATAGTTTTTTCTAACCTTTTTTCACACATAAAAGTATGTTCCAACACCATCACTACACGCTCAGAAACACACAACTCTGCATCTCAAAGAGTCTCGTTACGATGCTATGTACACAACAGAGGCGGTGTATGTACATTGTTTTTATTGTAAAACACACGAGTATTTAGTGCATTTTTTTGATGTGTCCTGCCATAAAACAGTATATTCCACAGAAGAATTCTCTGATTGAGATGTGTGCGTCTTTAACTGCTGAAAAGAAAGACTTGGAAGATCAGCTTATACAGTGTAAGCTTGACTATGCCAATTCTGCGGTAAGCTCTTGAAGGGGGCGTAGAATGAGTGTGTGTGCGAAACTCAACGTTGAAATTATGAGCATCTGTGTGTTTGGCGATAAGTGTGCTTTTCGCAATTTTATGCGTACCCTTCAGTGTATGTTTACCTTATTTGGTTGGAGGCTACAGTATTTGTATATTGTAATGTATGTACAGCGGCAGGAAACGGTGTATAGAGTTTGAAAAGGCTTCTTTTTCTTGCTTAGATCAGTGTGAAGCTGGGGATTTTGTGATGTTTAGAGAGGCTAGATGCTTTTTTATTGCATATATATGCGTGTTTATGGGTTTTGGTGTCTGGATGGGTGTGTGAGTGGGTGTGTGCAGGTATGTATGTATGCGTCTTAACTCTGACTGCATGTGGGTGATACCTGTAACCGTGTGCGTGTGTGGGTGGGTGTGTGCAGGAATGTGTGTGTGCAGGAATGTGTGTGTGCAGGAATGTGTGTGTGCAGGAATGTGTGTGTGCAGGAATGTGTGTGTGCAGGAATGTGTGTGTGCAGGAATGTGTGTGTGCAGGAATGTGTGTGTGCAGGAATGTGTGTGTGCAGGAATGTGTGTGTGCAGGAATGTGTGTGTGCAGGAATGTGTGTGTGTAATACCTCTGGTGGCTCTGCGTTTGTGGGATACCTCTGTGTGTTACCCCTGGCTCTGCATTTGTGTGATACCTATGTCTCTTAATGCCTAAGATACCTGTTCTCGCTTTCTAAGTGTTTCTCCCTCTGTTTATCCGCAAGTTTGGAACACCACACACACGGATCTCTAAGTTTTTCACCTCAAACTCATTCACGTACTTTGCCGGCGTTTTCTAAACTAAAAAAGCCTTAAAACTAAGCATCTGATGCTCCTTCTTACAGTACAAATCCCTAGTAGATGAAGGGAGTCAGCCTCAACCAAGCAGTGAAGGCAGAAAAGACGCTGAAGCTCCCCTTCTCTGTGATGCGAATGCATTACAAGGCTTACAGAGATTCAACACACAGACTAAAGACGACCTTGGGAAACCATTAAAGCCTAGTTATCAAAAATATCATAGTGATTCTTTTAGGCAGCAATATGATGTGCCTTCGCTCCTATCAAAAACCTCTAGCAAAGAATCAGCCTCTGGCACCGGGAAATCCCGGCACACACACGCTTTAGAGTCTCATAATTCCCCTCTCAAAATCTTACGGGAGGCTATCTTTCCTTTGACGAATAAGGCGTATTTGTCATCTCTCTCTGCTTCTTCTGCTTCTCCTCACTGTGCTACCTCCTCCTCTGCTTTCTCTCCCACACTCTCACCTTCTCAATCGTCCCCTAAATCTTCATCTCATTTGCTTGAGAGATCAGACTATAGCTCTCCAAACACTACCGGAGAACTGCTGTTTAGTGGAATAGGCTCCTCTCTTATTTTGAAAGAGGAAGAGGATAATACAGGAGATTCTTCTGTGTGTATGGATCGATTTGCTGAAAAGAAGCCTGTCCATCTGCAGAGACCTTCAGATACTTCTTCTTCAACCCCCAGAAAGCCCGATTTTTCTCTCAATGAAAAGGAATCTTCGGATGTGAAGAAGGGGCTTTTCTCTAGCTCAAAGAAGAGGTATAATATGCATTCTCCCGGCCTAAAAGCTATCCCTTCGTTAGCTGAAGGCTTTAGCCTGGGCTATTCATCATTTTTGAAGCATGTAAACTTCAACAGCAGGTCTTTGAGCTGGGGGGGGCCTAGAGCTAGGGAAGTTCTACCAGAAACTTCAAAAACTGAGGAATCGCCCTCCTCGAGTGTTGGGGGGCGTGAGAGTAGCACACAGGAGAGAAGCTTAAGCGTATTCTCTGATGAGGGATGTGCTACCACCATCAAGAAGGGCTTCCATAGCATAGGGGAGGATGGGGGAGTGGGG